>QWTY01006634.1:0-29303 GCA_008033365.1 Pseudorectes ferrugineus
TGTTTTCCATTTGGATATTCCTTTACCACTAGACTGTTACTGACACCGTTCCTTGGCCTCAGAAAAAGAACTCACACTGACAGTTTGAGCAAGACAGGGACAGTTTCAATGACAGCCTGGAAAGGGTGAGGAATTAATGACATGGGTAAACGTAATTTGTATTTCTATTTTTAAAGTCTTCCATTAGACTATCTCGGGAAAATGTGTAATTAACAGCAGCACAGTGATCAGGATTTGAAATCACTTATAGCAAATGACTAAAAAGACCAATTTCTCATCATAGCAAGCAGTCATTTCAGAACTACTGTAAACTGTTCTGCCTCAGATTGATTTATATTTTAACTGCACAAGCCTAATAGGTTGCATTCATGCTGATACTAGTAACTGTATAGTTACTCAGTGGTTCTAATGTGGAAGGGTTTTTTTGAGGCCTTCTTTGTGGTTTCTTGGCATTGCTGATACATAAATTAATAAATATTATATTAATTAATATCCCGTCAAGGCTTGTTAGACAGACATATTTTATTCTGTACTTCACCTTCATTTCTCTAAAACCTGCCTATAAATCTGATGCATTTGTTTAGGAGATTTTATCTAGATTTTGCAAACACCATGTATCTCATATTCAGCTTGAAACACAGTTTTGTGAAGTGTGTAGGCTAAATTATCTGCTGTTTTGTCATTTGTAACCTCCTTCTATACAGACTATATATGATTTTTCCAGAGGTAGAATAGCTGTATTTCGTATCTACTCTTCACTTGCTCATTGCAAATAAAAGTGTAAAGTAGTAGAGAAAGAAACTATACCTGATCCAAGTAAGAATCCTAGCAGAACTTGTGTAACTCACTGTTTCCTCCAGTGCTCCCCCAAGATGTACTTCTGTGGTGAAAACTTGCACAGCTGAACTGTTTCAAAGAATGGAAATGTTGTGATATCTTAGTGTCTGGCTTGCCTGTGCTTTCATTGCAGTTATTCTGCAATTCTTTCATTGCAGCAACATTTCCATTAATTTGCCTGAAACAGGGAAACCATGAGTGGATTGAGTAAGTTTTCCATGTAGCAAAAAGCTCTGACCCCAAGGTGAAGCAGTGCCATGTTTCAAAGTAATGTTCAAGAGACCTTGGAAGAAGCAGATATGAAATTTTTGCTCATTCATGTTGACTTATGTCCCAAAGCATTAAAAAACCTATGAACATGTCAACAACATTTTATTCCAAACCTCTACTTCTGTAATTTTGGAACATCTCATTTTTTTCAGTATAGGAAGAAAAATGAACATCACCCACAAGATCAGAGGAACTGACGGTAGCCTTTTTAAAAAAAATGCAGAACATGCCTGTTGCATTCCAATTGCATTCAGCAATATGCAATCCGCAAAATGTAAGCTTTCAATAAGATCTTTAGCACAAGACTGGGTACAGATGGGCAGTAATAAGGAAGTAGCTCCCAAGCTGGTAGTGAAATCACCTCGGCATAATGTAGGCCATGATGTGATAAGCACCTTTTAGACATATTTTACACAGGAGCTGGGTGAGACCCAACAATGCCAGGCAGAGGTCGTTTATGACTTGAATCAAAGTGCTTGCGAGAGAGAAATTAGTTTTCTTCACATCAATAGACCAGAGCTTCACTTCCTAAGAACAAAAATATTAAAAAAAAAAAAAAAGGTAAAAGCCCTCAAACTCCCTCAGATTTGGACCATACTCCTTTACATCACTTCATCCAACTAACATGCTTGAAGGAGAGGGATTGTGTGGAGCACCAGTTAGGGATTTCACTGCTAGAGGTAGGACCTTGTGAAAGAAACATGGCTGTTGGTACTTAGCCAATGCATTCACTGGACTTTGGCAGCATTAGCAAAATTATAAAGAGGAGTTGTCAACTAAAATGCTGTCAGTGGTGATAAGACAAAAAAAGGAAGGAAGCAAAAAAAAAACCCCTGATACCAAAAGAGACATTTCAACTGCAATAATTAACTACTATTCTTTTATTAGAAAAATATGGGAACAGTAAAATAACAGTGATTCAAATCCCTCGTAACAAAAGCGCCATTTAAATTTAAAGGTGGATCAGCAATGAACAGAGAGTCATGAGACAATCCACAACAGCTTGATTTAGATAAATATCTCAAACTTTGTCTGAATGTCTCAGCAGCTTCATTAAATTGGCATGGGATTTTCATAACTGCAGGATTTCTCCTAAGACATGTGTATTTGTCTGCTGTAGTATTCACAGCAGCCCTTCTGAGATAATTTTGATAGCGCTGTTGTACACGTTTTGAGAAGTTAAGATACAATTTTTATTTCATACAGTGGGAAATGACAAGTAACCTTCTTGAGTCTCCATGAGTTCTACTGATGTCAAAATTGCAGTAGAGCAGATTGGATGTCTGTAAAGAAAATTTAATACACAATCAAAAAGAATAAGTGTTTGGCAATATCAGAATGTCCATTGCTGATCTAGAGTCAAATCAGATATAGTTCTCAAAGTACTTCTGTTAAATAAGTTTTTTTTAGTGATGCTTAACATTTAGTAAGCAGATTTTCTGTGAACTAATGCCACTTTATGAAGATTTATTTCTAAATGTATATTTTGATTTATTAAAAAAATAATCCCTCGAGGTGTATTTATTTTGCAATTAGATTCCACTCAACATCATACTGCCAGCAACTGCCTGCAAAGGAAGGGAATGTAAATTTATAACTGCAAGCCCATGCTATAACAACATAAACACAAGGGTAACATCCAACCTATTATATTAGGAAGGCTATAAAAAAAACCTCATCACAGCTAATGTGCAACCGTCAAAAGGCTGAATGAACAGATGGGCTTTCCACAGCCCCACAGAGGTTAGCACAGTCTGAAGCTCTCGTTGGGATTTGGAAAGGCTGGACACTGGCAACACCTTACCACAAAATCTCCTGTGGAAAGCATTCAGACAGAGAAGAGAAACGCTACTTGCCCCAAGATCACCTAAACACTGGTGTACAATAACTGAGGTGGTCATACCCAGAGGTGCTCTTGGTATGTAACTGGGCATCAAAGCTTGTTGCTGAAATACAGTTTCTGTTAAGACTATCTTCTTTTGTAGTATTCCCTGTTTGTCCATGCAACAGTTGCAATTCTGAAATGTGAAATTTAATTATCAGTCTTCTCACAGTTTTTATTCACAAACTTTGGAAAATAGAGAACTACCTCTTTAAGGGAGACTTCATCCCTCAGATTCCATGTATGAAGATGGGCACAGTTGTAATATTGAAAGTCAATTTTCTCTTTGCCAGCATTGCCTAGAACTGGATGAGGCACGGTATTTTCTGGAAAGTCTTCAGTATTATCACAAAACTGAGAGTTTTGACATTTGACCCCACGTCATCGCCCCACAAGCCTGAATGCTCCAGTAGCAAGCTGCTGGAGAAGTTTTCATTTGAACTATTCATTAGACATGTTTTCTACTGGGACTGATCCATAGCTGAGCAAAATTACTTTAATACCATATGTCAGGGGAGAATCAAGTGACACAAACACAAACCATGAAGCCTTTAGAGGTTAAAATACAAATTCAGTGCCAGAAATTTTATATATTTATGTGGGGGTGTGTATATATATATATATATATATATATATATAAAATATAGGATCATGTCTTTCCTAGTTAAGTCCTTCTGTGGTCTTAGGGACAGAAAACCGTCAGCTGGTTGTTCCCCACTGAAGAATAGTCTCCCAGTAATTTTGTTACAATGTAAGAGGGTGTGATCAAATTTAGAAAAAGTAAACAAACAAATTACTATCTTTTTAAAATTAATCTGTCAAAGGTCTTAATTCCCCAGCCTTCAAAAGATTACAGTCTGACCCTTTCATACTGTGGTCAAGTATTTCTGAAGGATTATGACACTTTAATTAATAAGCAGCTTGCCTTAGGCAGAATTGTGAAACTGCATACTCTGTTGTCTTTTGGCTTCTTACAGATTCCCAACAAGTAAAGCTGGAAGGAGATCCAGGACTGTGGTCCATTTTGTCCATTATCAGTCATAAAAAAGACTCCCTGCAAACTATTTTTCACAGGTCATGATGGGAGTTATAAACCATTCAGTATGTTTGAATAGACTGGACATCTAAAACATTGTTTCCTTTAGGAGAGTAAAATTCCTGCCTCCGAGTTGAAAAATACCTTCTAGTAGCTTAAGCAAACAATAATCTCCATTTCCTTTAGTCTTTGCTTCATTGTACTGCTGTGTCTATTGGAGTTTCCTTGCCAGGAAAGAGTCAAATAAAAGAAATTCACCAAATATCAAGACCTCAAACCTCGCATTCCTCCTGATCATTTATCTTCATTTTACAGGAAGGAAGTGCTGGAAGACTCTAGTGTTTTTGTCATGGAATTTATAACTATAATTCCTAAGGCTTTGAACTACACAGGGATCAATACAGTTATAGGGACAAAAAATGTTCAGTCTCCAAACTTGAAATCCCACACAGTTAATGGAAGATGCTTTTTACAACCAAAACAAAGGCAGGGAGGAAATCCATTTGTATCACACACATTCCCATAGCATGGCCATGAGTAAGATGTCATATAGAAATGCGGGGAGGGGGGCAGGGAGAGACTGCAGTATTTTAATGCTGCTTTGTAATTCATTTGTATTATACTGAAATATTTAAATTTATATAAACCATTCTAATATTTTTCAGCATTCTACAACAAAGTTTAAGGTTCAAAGACATAATGCTAATTATTAAAAAATAACTTTAAAAAACTTTTGACATTGTAGACTCATAAACAAAATAAAGATTCTAACCCAGCAAAAATATTCCCTAGACTCAGTAGGACCAGTGAGTAGTGTAAGTACTGTGCCCAAAACTAGCAGTTTACAGATCTGGGTGAAGTCACAATAGATGTTTGACATCAATACTAAATTAGTCACATCATGTATTCTGAGCATCTTTGAGATACACATATAAATCATAATATGTTAGGTTCTGCTGTACCCACAAACTGAAACCAGAGCATTTGAACAGTTTATCATATTAAGAGAAGGATGTGTTCATTGTTTTACTTTCTTGTTTCCAAGAATGTAAAAAATGCATTTTCAGTATTTTTTTTTTTTTTCTCTTAATGGAATTACAATCCTCTCAATATATGTAAAGGCAAAATAAATACCAAAGAATACAAAGCCCTAAAGTCCTCATGTCAATGATCTGATTAATTATAAACTGATAGAAATACATTTCTCTTTATAACAACATTAAAAAAAATTCCAGCTATAACATGCAGAAGACTTCAAAATGAGTTTCAGGTCCTATACTGGCTCTGAGTCCCACTGAAAATCTCATTAACTATATTTTCAATGAATTTGATCCATGAAGTCTGTCATAAATAGGCCCAGCAAAGTCATTTTCAGATGAAAGTGTTTCTCTTGATGTGATTAATTTTTAAGATGGGTCTCTGTAAGTGCAAAGCTTTCAAGTTACCAGAATCTTCTACAGCACACAATCCAATCCACATTTCCAAAGATTTATTTATTTTAAATTCTTTTCCTTTCTTCCTAGCTGGTTACATTTTCTTCACTAAAAGTTACTTTAAAGTCATACTTAAAAGTGTCAAAGTCCTGTCTTTTTAGTGACTCTTTTTCTTTCTGATATACTGTATTATGCAGCACACTGGGAACACCTCAAATCGTTTTGGAACATAGAAATCATTTTATCATTGAAGAGTTAACACTGTTCAAGTTTTTACTAGAAATTAAAAAAGAGTCAAAACGCTTTACCTAACCCCAAAATTTTTCCTGAAGTACTCAAAAAGTGCCTTTCTTATGTCTTTTCTAAAGATTGTTTATGTTAATTATATTGTAATCACTCAATTTTCTTTTGGTTTCTATAATTACAACATGAAGAAATCAATTATAGATTTTGACACACATAATCTAATCTTAATTACAATGTGTTTAGAAATATGCTGACAGATATTTTGCACTTATAACAATTAGCAAATTTGTCTTTATTGAAGACCTCCCTAGACCAGGACTTTCATCCTCTGCTCACCACTGAATCACATTTCTTCCTGAATTTCACCCTGCTCTATTCAGTCCCACAGTGTCTCACAGCAATGCCAAGCAGCCTTTCTCAGCCCAGACACACTCCCTTTCCAGCCATCTGAATCTAAAGAAAAGGAGGGCTTTGATTCAATAAAACCAACATCAGGTAGAACTACAGAAAAGTGGTGATATTTACACTCTGTCTCTACCCTTCACTTTTAATGAGGAAATGCTCTCAGGGTAAAGCCTGTGACAAGCCTTTGTGGACACATACAGAGCAGGAGTTATTTTAACTTGTCTCTTGTATGACAAGATGAGATGATGTTGCTCCTTCCCATGGCAGGGCACTCACTGTTAATTGTCTAGCTTGTTAGGATGCAGCCAAAGGCTACATACAAAACTTCCTTTTCCTCAAGCCTCTCTTCTCCACCAAGTCTCTCCATAATGAAGCAGCCTCCCTCACTTCTGCCAGCTCTGGTGCTCTGCTACAACCACCTCTGCACTGAACACAGGGGACCCTTGCTTTACTGCACAAACAACTTCAGTGCTTTTTCAACAATTACTTTAAAACCTTTCTGCCTGTTCTGTCTGACATTTACATACACTCTTCATGAAATAGGAGTGAATCTGTGCAGAAAATGTGCAGAGAAATAGCCTCCTTCTCCGAGAAGTACATGCATGGAAAATGTGCACGTCTGTAATCTCAGCAATGTGTACACTCAGAAAAAAGGAAGATCTGCTTTGGAGAGGAGGAAATCTACCTAGGAGAAGCATAGGTGCTCCCTATTCTTCTTGAGTACAGATAAACCAGAATGGGAGAGAATACCTCTAAATTTTAGTAAATACTGTCTCCACTGTACTGCTATACCTTCTCTGAGGGGGTTGAAGGGGATAGCTATGATTTATCAAGGTTCTCTCCTCTGCTGCCTGCTTTGGCATCCAACACCAATGTCTGCATGTGCCTAACTGAAAAGCATGGGGAAACAAAAGTACTTCAGGAAATATGGTTTTCTGAAGGCAGAAAGAAACCATATGGCAGCCACTTCAATGGCCCTTACAGTCTGTAACTCTACACAATACATGTTTTTGGGTAGCTGAACTCTTTCAAGCTGATTCAAGCTGCTTCTCTCTGAGAAGAGAATGACCAGAAAAATTTCTATTAGTGAGGTTGGGAAGGCCTGCATTATTTGAAAGAAGGAAAAAGAGCTCCAAACCTTGAATAATAAGCTTGAAAAGAAAATAGTACAGAAAAACCTTCTGTTTTTATATTACTACCTCAAGGGGTTTTTTGTTTATTTATGACAAACTAATAAACTGATCTACTTCCTTTTTTCCACAATTTTTGCACAACTTATATGGCCAGAGATCTCTAATCTGAAGGTATAAACAATAGATAGTTGTTATTTGATCCACTCAGGTATGACTTATTCTCTTCTTTGTCTCCTCAAGTAAATTCAGTTTCTTGACCTGGGCTGCAGTCTCCAGGTTTTCCCCAACAATTAAGGAGTTATAAAAATCAAAGACTTTTCATTTTGGAGACTGGTTTCACTAAGCAGTTAGTCACTATGAGTGAAGTCAGAAACCCTTTTAGAGAGAAACAGTAGACCTTTTGCTTCTAGGCTGACTGTCCACTTGCAGAGAAGAAAGAAGTGTCTCATCTTCTTATACTCCTCAGGTGGTAAGTTACCACTGAGAGGATGTGAAGAGATCAAAATCTCCTTTCCTGATCTTTGGCTTTATTCAGGATAGAGACGAAGAAGAAGAGCTACAGCAGAACTTCCATAAATCATACATAAGTCCCTTCAAAAAGGTCAAGTAACAAAATATGAAGGGGGTAAAAGTGAAGGGATGGAGTGGAGTTCTGATGATTCCTCAGAAGACTGGACTAAGTGGTGGCAAGCTTATGGCACAGCATGTACTGTTGTACTTTTACATTAAAAATAGAAGGAAGTCATTCTGGATGTGTGAGGAAGGTCTGATATTAGTGATGTGTTTTTCTCCAAAACAATCTCAGTTTAATTGTTAAACTCAGAGTTGTTAAACTGAGAGATTCTTTTTTCACCATCACTGCTTGTGTTCACATAACCAATCTTTAAATAAAACTTATTATTAACTTTAAAAATCTGAAAGGTTATTTAAATCATTAAATTCTGTACAAAAGTTTAATCGATTTCTAAATAATAAATCAACTCTGGGTGCTCTTAATAATCTTGGTGTAACACATTTCAATCCAGAAGCACTACACAGTATTTATCTTTAATGAATAATAAATGAGACATTGGTATTGACTGAACAAATGATTAAATATTCAATCAGTAAGAGTACATGGGAATAATTTTTAATTATTAATAATCTACAGATTTTTCTTGTCAAGTGCTATCATCTTTTTGCATGAATGACTTCTCTTAGCTGTCATCATAGGGCAGATGAATACAGGAGCTCATATTGGACACCATCTGTCTCTGAGAAAGAAGAGTTGTTTCACAAGATACTAGGGGTCTTACAAACTCTTTTTTTTTCAGTGGAGTCTTTGGTTCTGAAATCCTGCTCTACTACATATTTATATTTGTTAGAAAAAGACAAGTCACTGGGAGCCATGAAAACCAATGGTCAGCTGGCCAGCCTGACAGAAAGTTTCATCTGCTAGGTTTCTTTTGTAGCTTTTTCACTGGCTGCAGTTCTTGTGGTTCCCTAGAGAGTTTTTCTCAGTAAGATTTCATGAGAAGTTCTGAAATTGCCTGAAGAAAGGCTATCACCAAAAATGTCCCTGAATAAGGTTTTTTTTCCTCCACTGGCTACCCTAAGGCCTATAAAATCACTCATGAGCTACTTGAGTAGAGCACTGTGGTCTTTGTCTATATCTAAACCAATGGACCTTTTGCAGTAGCCCATCTTCCTGTTGTCCCAAAGCCATACTGTGGCACCACTAAGTCCAAAATCCATACTGGCACTAGTGCTACCCCTCTGCCCGAAGAAAAGAGTTTTGTATTTAGGCAAGAAAAAGAAAAAGCCTCTGCGTGCTCCAGCCAGGACCAGCACCTTCAGCTGTGAATGAGCAAAGGCCCAGCACTATGACCTGTGCCATAATACACAGCTGTCCCTCGATGCACATGGGTCCCTAATGGGCCATGGCAAATCTCTGCTTACTGTAAAGAAAGAGTTTGTATGTGTCTGTTCATAACTTGCTGTCACTTTCACTCAGTTATAGCAAGTAATGAATACTTTACATTTGCTCCTTTATATCATGATGCAGAGTGTCATGTAGCACAATCTGAGAATTGTATAAAAATCACCATCTGAAATGAGATTTTTCTGACACTCCCAGTCTACAGCAACCTTTTGTGCTCAGCTGGAACTGATAAGAGTGCTGTAACTGGTAGCTGTCCTGGAAAGTAGTTTGAAAGTATATTTATGGTCAAAAACAAGCCTTAAAAAGCAGCTATTCCTTATCTATGTCCATACTTGCTAGAGAACTTTTGAATCATCTTCTGACTTTGTGACTGAACAAGTTTCCTTCTGTTAGATTTGAAGGGCACAGCCACTAAGCTACAATTAACTGGGTCTTATTTTACCTCATGAATTATTGAATTTTCTATCCATGTCTCAAACACAAAACCTTCATTAGAACTGGTGAAACCATTTTTTTTCTTCTAGAAAATATTTTCTTTGTTAAAAAACCCCAACCTTTAACACGAATATGCCGATTTGATTGGCACTTTCTAAAGGAAAAGTGAAAAAACATTCTTCATAAGGGAAATTGTTTCATTCTAATCTTTTTAGAACAAGAGTTTTCTCTCTTTTTTTTAATATTGAAGTGACCTTTCATTTTAAAGTTTAATGTTAAGAGAATTAAAAAGAAAACAAACTTTGTAATGAAAAATGTCTTTCAAATTGATTTTTTTTCCTGTTTTTTACAATTAGTAATGGAAGACAGATTACCAAAAAAGAAAATAACTGTATCACATACTTCTAGCTCTCTATTCTACTTATAATTACAATCTGAAAGGTCTCACCCACTGTTCCTTGAACACCAAAAGCCTGAGAATACTACAGAGCATGCATGGGAAGGCAATATTGTCACAGGGATCACACATGGGAAAATTTGATTCTGTTCCCAGGCCTGTCATTGTGTCTGAGCCTGACTATAGGGAAGACAGATGACTTCCTACATTTCCACAAATCCAACACAGTATTACTGATATTACTCTACTTTTAAGAAATATTTTTTACTTTATACATATGTCAGACTTCTAATAAGTCTGCTGTGAATTTTATCAAATGAGATGCATTAAAAGTCGTATTATTTTACCAAGTGTGATTTAGTTAAGCATCCACAATTAAGCACTGTACCTACCAAGAGGCATGGTACTTAGTATCTTTGAGGATTTGTGCTGAATAATTATGAGCTATGGGCCTGATGACATTCTGGAATTCACTTGTAGTTATACAGAATAGAGGTAAAAGGAAGAAGGTCATCACATCTCAGAAACCCTAAAAATTGTTTGGGATTTTTATGTAGTAGAGACTGCAGAGACTGGGAAAGCTACACAGAATGATGCGTTAAAAATGAACCTTCACCTCCATTTTCATTCTTCTAGGAGTTTTCATAAAACTCACTCCATTGAACTTGTGCCAGAAAAATGGATTCATGAAACTTGAGTCTCATTTTAAATCCTCATTTTTAAGGATTTATTTTTCTATACTTGTGTAAATGTAGAACCAACAAGGGTGAAGAACTGAACTTAAACTCTTCTTTGAAGTGTCAGTCACAGAAGATGTGGGCCAGTGAGCTTCCAAGCTGATTCTTCCCACAGTTTCAGATCAATGGGACCAGTTCAAAAGTCAAGAGCTATTCCTTTATGTACGTAGAAGATGAAGGCCACAAGAGCTACCTCTCCTTGCTTGTCTCTCTTTACCTCTCCAAATTTACAGAGTACCCTAAAGACATTGGGGTGGACTTGATGGGGGGAAGTGTCATCCTGAAAACATACTTCAAATCATTCAGCAAACCTGGTTGTTTTCCTTGGTAAAGTGAAATTCTACAAGCCCTTTTACAGAGTTCTGTGCTAGGAAGGAACTCAGTCAAACAAAATGGAACTTCCTTTATCTGCTCAGGGCAAATAAAGCAAAGAAGAGCTTAACATTTTTTGTGCAGCCGTGTTGGATCTGCGTGTCTAATACACATTAAAAACTTTCCTGGTGTATCTACTGGAACTACATATGGCCTCAAAAAGCACAAGGAATGATTCTGTTGTAGACAATGTTTTGGTAGCCAATCTCCCGATGATCTATCACAGTCTTCCTGCAACAATAACATACTGGAATTAATACGGGAATACTGAGAGGAAAAAAATTGAATGAATTAATCAGGAAAAATTAAGTTTGATCATTAAATACGTCATAATGTTTCATTTGATAAGCCTTTCTGAAAATTAAAATTAAGAAACAGGGGTCTAGAAGTGTAATAATATTTTGCCAACATTGATTTCTCGTATATACATTTCCAATAAACTGAGTATATCAGTCAATGACTGCAAAAGACATCAGGTTATATATATAGCTATACATAACACTCAAAAAGCTAGAAAAGACACTACTTCCATAAAGTTTATCTACATAGATTTTATCTTTGCTTAGACTGTGTTTCTGTATTTGAAAAATGTAATCTGAGAAATAGATTTCCATGGCTGAACTAAATGTTTGTAGCAGTCCAGTTCTTTGCTAATAGCATCCATGGTCTTTTGGTTTGGTCAGGCTTTAGAGAAACAAGGTGGCTTAGTTGTTATTTTATTCATGAGTTGCAATTTCAGCTTGAAAAATTTAATTAACAGAATATCAAGTTTGCTAAAAACCACAATAGTTTTAGTGAAGAGCAATTTTTTCTACACAAAGTGTCTGCTTCAGAAATTACATTTTATTCATGATAACTTTCTGGATTAGTTCTATTTATCAAATAAACTATTGGAAGGTGTTCTGTCAGATGATCCCGAGGTCAAAGAAAAAATTTTGACATCAGTCTCACATATTTTAATTATTTTAGAGATGCCTTGTTTAAAATAATATAAAAAGGTAAACTGTCAAGCTTTTCAGTGCTTCAGAAAAGAAAAAAAACCCAAAACCAGAGCTGGAGTACAAGAAAGACAGTTTCTAGGAAATTACATAAATTGTAATAGGGTCATAAAGAAAGGATTGCTAAAAGATAAATATAAAGCTGATGAAAGGAGCAATTTTTTAAACATGATACGTCATTAACCTGTGGAACTTGCTGCCACAGGATATAATTGAGGTTAAGAGCTTAAATGGAATTAATAAAGAATTATACATTTACATGGATAATGAGAACTTAGACATGATAAAAATTTACTAGAATGTAAACCTTTGTACCTAAGGGCAGAAGTTAACTGCAAAAAGGTAGCAGCCTGAATGCTTCTTACAATGTTCTATGACAAATATATTCTGATTAAAACCTAGGTTTTTATTTTGTTAATTCTACTGGTATACTACACTGACTTTCCTTTGTATTTGTCTGCACTTTTATTCTGCTACTTATGCCATTGATTTCCAGGGAGTGGTAAACCTTCAGTTATCCTAGTTTCTCCTAATATCCCTCTTGGTATGCAGGGAAAGAGAGAGCTCATTTTAATATACACTTTCAAATCTAATTTGCGGCACTTTTGGAGTCCCTGCTGTATCATTATAGTGATATCTAAATCTAATGCACTCTTGAGAAAGGAGGTGTAAGGAGCTGATAACAGCAGTGGGCAAGGTGGAACAGTGACATGGCCAGACAAAAGACAGAACTGGAAAGTGACAAAAATGGCAGAGAAATGCTATTTTTGGACAAGGGGAGCTAAAAGAGTGGGGACAAAATTGAATGGATACTGGCAAAAAAGGAAATGTGAAGTACTGGAGTCATGAATGTCTCAAAAGCTATCTTAGACTAAATGCAAGAAGATGGGAATAACTACAGACAAAAACCTGAACACTGAAAAGATGAAAAATTTTAAAGCTGTTAGTCCCCCCCAAAAATATTTGTATGAAAGCATTAGTAAAGCTGCACAGACCACATACTACACTTGTTTTGTCAAAGGATGTAGCCTGCAAGATGCATTCACTGACAGGCTTTGGGATGTTGCTATTGCTAAAATAAAGTAGCAAATCAATACATTTGTTTGCCCAGACAAAAATTGAGAACCTACATGACATAAAAATAAGAGGTCCTTTGCCAAGACTTTGATGGATCTGAAGAAGCAGATCCTAGAATATGTCTGTGCTCTGTGAAAGAGACAGAATTGTATGTCATGTAGTGATGGCTCCTGGAAGCCTTGCAGATGAAAATTTAGGTTAGTGTTCTCTGAAGACATGGCAAATATTAGGGGCTACATTGTTAAAGTTCTCATTGCTAGCATGACAACTACATGTGGTCATCTAGCAAACTTACTTTGTAGAGAATTTTCTAAATAAACTCAAATCTACTTCATCTCTATACAACACATTAAAGACAGTTCAGTGAGAGGAGGATGAAGACCTCACTGATAAGCTTGTGACCAGAAATACTGCATGTTTATAAAGCAAAGGAGTTGGGATGAAAGGAGGACTCTGAACACCTTACTGGAGAATTAGGGACTGCAACCATGGTGAATCCAATACAACTCAGCCATGCCTACTGGGCAAGGATGTCTCCAGAGGGAGTTAGCTGGTGCCTGAAACATCTGGCCGGGAGAGAACTTCATTACAAAGGGGAAGACGCCCTATGGAGGTTTGGAAACTGAGTATTGAAAAAATGTCTGCAATGCAGAATATTAGTATTTAAAGATGTTATCTACATTTATCACATTTGTCACTTGCCATTAATTTAAATTCCCTTTATGCATCTGTTCAGGAAATAATTAGGATTTTATGCTGCGGTAAATATGCTTGTTCATCCATTAGTGCAAAGCAGAAGATTAATTGCAGTACAATGGGAATCAGGACTACCATATTCGGAGCAATAGCAACAAGGGTGACAGCTGTGCTGCCCACATACTTTGCCTCAGTAAGCTTCAAAGCTTCAAACCCAAGTATGGATGAGAAAATAATTAAACTCCTGACAAGGTAGGGCTATCCCCATACTTGTGTGTGTAACCAGACAGACAACCAGCAGAACAACAAAAGATCACATGGAAACTAACCAAATAACGCTATCCCAAAAGTTCTGTTAATCAGTTATTCAGCTACTTTTATACACATAGCTTTATATACAGAGATTCATAGTTTGTATGAATCATTACATTTTATAGAAAACTAACCTGAGCTCTCTTTAAATACCTGTGGTAGAATTTCAAAATATACTAAGATATCATAAGGCTATATTAATTTGGCAATAAAACTCTAGAAGACTGAAAAAAAATCATAACTGCCACTAGCTGAAAATGACACTGTAAAATTAGAGCCAAGACCAAAGATAATGAGTTGGAGAAAAGAGATGTAGGCAGCAGAAAAACACTGTAAAACTTCCCTGCCTCACTGTGTCTGGCTCAAGACAAAGGAACAGAGTGGTGATGGACCGACCACACCACTCTTCAGTCCTAAGGTGTTTATGAACATTGTCCTTGGTATACAAACCAAAGAAACATGAGATTACACCTTTCCCCAAAGAAAACAACAATCACTTACCCAAAAGCATCCCCTAAGTGAGGATCTTTGTAATGGCATTTGTTTGTGGGAATTGACTAAACCCACTGATAAATGCAGGAAGAATGTTTAATCCCAACAAACCAATCATATGTAATTAGCCAGAGGGGGGTGTGCAATTAAAAACTCAGTTTTGTAACTGGATGATTTGTATAATTCTAGTGCATTATATCAAATAAGCAACAGATGCGGTGAGTTTTGGCTTATTAAAAGTTAGGATTTTAGGGATATTTTGTGATATTCATAATGAGCAAAAATCAAATATAAATTGGCAAGATGCTTACAGGCTTGGCAACTGTAAATCAGCTGTTAGACTCAAAGTACATTTAGTCTTTTGTGACTGCTCAGTGGCCCCATTGCCCTGACTAAAGATAAAGCATTTTTACTGCCACAACTTGCTTGAATAATTTTTTGCAGACAGTGCAAAATCCTCTTTATTTAAATTTGTTGGTTGACTCACTTCGTGGCATGTAGCTGGGGACAAGAGCAAAGAAGGTACTGCTCAAATTCAAGACTAGCCATTTGCCTTGCTTTTAAAGTGGATGAATGTTTCAGATGGGTGCAACTGTCAATAGGAGATTCAAGTTATTTCATGCCTAACATTTCTCTGGTTTATATTTTTTTTAAGGATGATATATGCTTGACACATTTGTCTATGCTACTAATTTAGTGCAAATATCAGAGACAAAAAAAAATATATATATGCAGAAAGAGCACTGAAATTACCTAATCCAATTAACTTTGGTGTGGTAAATTTAAGTCTAAACAAGAATTTACTTTATGTGAATCAAAGACCCTAGATATAGACTGGTATGGAGAACCTGCACAACAGAATGTGAAAAATGTGATCCTAACAAAAGTATTTCATGCCTAGAATAGAGCAAAACACTTTAGAAAAGAAATCACAGAAAAATAAGTAATTGGCTATCAGGGCACATAGGCTGGGAACCAAACCTGACTCTTATGATGAAGACTGGTATGACAGATACCCATTGAACTGATGGGTAACAAGATCTGCCCCAAAAGGACATCTGACCATTCCAGACTGTATACTAAGGTATTTTTTATTCCTGTGCTATAGTTGCTCATCCATTCTGTAAACTATGTTTTGCCATAGCTCATCTTCAATAACTGCTATCATAAAAATGGATTTTCTTTTCCAGGGTGTGTTGCAGTGTTTAAATCTCTTTGGTCAATCTCTGTATTATTATTCAGGATGTTAATATCGGCTGATCTTTCTCTATTTGATTATCTTTATAAGTCATCTCTCTCCCCCTCTCCCAAGGAATGAAATTAGGAATGCCTTTTTTCTCCTATAACTATTTATGAGCATCACAGATAGATTTCTGTGGGGCTTAAGCAGAAGCAATCTTTTGCACCCATATGCAGCACCTCCCACCCCAAATTTGTGTTACCATGTGTAACTTCTTATGCTGTTTCTAAAGTAGCCATGCAAAAAGAAGGGTGAGGAGGCAAGAGTACATCCATTTAAAACAGAGAGTTCTTTTGTATTGCAAATAGAGTTCTCTAACAGATCTGTTGGCATGAAAATGCACCACAATTCCATGTGTTTTGTGGGAAGATGCAGCCTGGAGGAATGTTATTAGAAGCAAATATTACGGTTTCACACATGAAGTGAAGTACTCAGCACTTTACCCTTCCCACAACTCCCTCCCCACTAATGTTGCCAGAGTAAAGCTGTGAACTAATAAGGACTGCCCACAAACTGTGGGTCTAGTGACTGAAAACACTGCACTTAATTCCAGTACATTAGGTTTGGCTGCAAACAACTCTTTCCAGGAGCAATCCAGAACTGTTATGTGTAGGGAAGAAATGGATATGATGACAAGTCCCAAAGCTGTGACCATATGGAGACAGGCAGAAGAAACAGCAGAAGAGAATGTTCCTTTTGCACTACATTATTCTGACACTCTTTCTCACTGTGAAGATTCATTATAACCCAGACAAATCAGATTTGCATGATTAGTTTTCTTTATGATACTTAGGGCTTAAGATTACAACCCTTTTATTGATTTTTAAGGTCAGTAAAATACAGTTTTATCATCTGAATTCTGCCTCCTGTCTAACAGACCATAGAATTCCATCCAGTCACTCTTGATTGCAGGACCATAATTTGTGCCTTCATTGAAGAGGTGAAGAATGGACAATTTTCCTAAGTAATATTTTGCAATGGTTAATTGCCCTCACAGCTAAAGATTCAGGCCATATCTCCAATTTTATTTCTTAAAATTATAGACATAATTTCTTGCTACATATGTCTGCACTATACTGTAGACCTTCTTCAATATCTAATATTTTTCTGTTAGTGAAGATGCTATATAATTATTTATCAACTCTTATTTTTTCTCTAATAAGATAAACAAATGAACACATTTACTCTCTCTACTCCTTTAATTCTTCAACTTCTGTATTTCCTTCACTCTTTCTAACTTCCTTTCTTTTAAAAAGGTATGTTTCGTGAGTTATAAGCACTTATAAGTATATGTAGTAAAAGAATTAATTTTCCTAGATTAATTACTCTTTCTTAAATATCCAAAATTTATGTTTTCCCTTTCGTGCAATAACCTTACAGTAAGAAACATTCTAAGAGCCAAAACAAATTCAAATTGCTGGTTTTGGTCACTATTAGTACGAACAGTTTTAGATACTAAACATATTGTCACAACCTCCATCACATATTAAACTCTTTTGAGTGTGCAGAAAAGGACCAAAAATAATTAGAGAGAGAGTATTGGCTAAAATACCATAATAGCACTAAACTCTGCTTTTTATGAGCAACCAGCAGGATATCTGGTACTGCTCAAAGCATCTTTGATGACTTCTACTGCAGAAATTGAGAAAAAAAAAAAAAAGAGATAAATTTATTGCATAACGGTATTTTTGCTGGAAATTATTCTTGTTTCACAAATTTACATGTGATCCTGATAGGAATGTTCTCTATAAAATTGCTTTCTGAAAAGCTAACTGATAAAGCTGATTTGTTTTCTTTGATTTCATTTTCACCACAGGGAGTATTGGCTACTAATGGAAAGAAAATCTGTATGTCCCGTCACAGGCTGTGATTCCCATGGGAAAATTGTTGTATGGAAGAATTGTTAACATCCCTAAAATAAAATGCATACAGGCTGCTAGAAGAGTAGGTTGTGGTTTTATTTTAATGTTTTGCTCATTTGTTTCAGCAAAGTTATTAAGAAATATGTCTCAAAATAAACCTGTGGGACCTCACTGTATTATGGAAGAGGACCTGAGCCTGCTGAAAGTGTTCTGAACAATCCAGTTCTTTGTAACTCACAGATATATCATCTGACCTGCAATTTATTTTCGTATGCTTTCCTCTTCTCTTCCTTTTTCTTTATTTTCTGTTCCCTAGTTATTGTTCAGCATTCTGCCCACCTGCATGATGTGGGGTTATTTGTCACTGTGTATGGGAAATTCACCAAGCCAAGCCCACTCCTGTCCCTGAACTACATGGAAAAATGCCTCCAGTCCCTCTTCTACCTCTCTTGAATGAGTCATTCCTAGTTCTAATGTAGCCTGAACTGACAAGAAGAAATTATAATTCATCACTTGACTGATAGAACTAAAATGCAGCATCTAGTCTGTGAGTCCTTTCTTGTCTCCATCTTCTATCCCATGACTTCCATATGTACAGTTCAGCACCTTGTCTAATGGGACTACTATTGCCTTGTTGAATTCAAGATCAGATTAAGATGACTGTTCTCTACACAGGAAAACATTATTATATAAAGCTTTACTGATCATGAAAGAGTTTCAGGATCTGCACAGTTCGTACACTAAATTATGCTCAGGTATTCAGTTTTGGTTAACATGATTCCATAGAATTGGCATTTACATCAGCTCTCAGAGTCCATAATTACAAATCCCACATTATAGCACTGCTTTTATCTACTGCATTATATACACTACAGCAGGAGGGTCTACCTTTAAATATCACTGTAACAGTTTTGAAAAAGAATTCTGAGGTAGATGCAAAGCCATTTTTTTAATTGACTGCTCACTAACACAATATTACAGTTAATGTGTTTGCAATCCTCCTTATTAAAGGCAGGAGTTCTCCCCTTCTATAGATTGGTATTATATCTTCTGTTTCAGAGGCTCTCAGTGCCAAGAAGAGAGAAGAATGGAATTAGGGGATATTTATCTCCTGTCTCCATTGCCTTGTGTTCTGGCATGGCACTTCAGTCCTAGTCAAGGCCAAGACAGTTTCCAATCTCACATGTAATTCTGATGGATTGTAATGCTGCAGGAAATGTTACATTACCAATAATGGTTCCTGTAAAAGTTTATTTAAGGATTTTTAATTTCAAACATCAAAACGAGTTACAATAAAGTTAAGTGTCATTTTCCATACTATATTCAGAGCCACTAGATGGTGGTATGCACTAGACCTGAGGAAGAGTACACAAAGGGACTGATTAATGTGTTCTTCCGCTGTGTGAACAGGAGATTTTTCACGCCTCACTTTCCAGTCTTCTTCCAGCCAACCTTTTTCCTATCAGTTATTTATTTAGAAGGGTGATTGTGACAATTATAAATCTCAGTTGAAGTTTTTCCCCGGCTTATTGACTGAGTTTGCATGACAATAAGATCTCATTTTGAGATAAATCTAAAAAGCCAAGAAGATGATGATGGGTCAGAGACAACTCACATGCATGCAATGAAAAGAATAAGAAATAATTATGTACAGCTTGGCTTATAAAAACTTTGGTAAGTGTCATTAGATGTAAATGTTTTCTACAGTTTTCATGATAAAAACTGTATATTAAGTACAGATGATCCAGTGACCCATCTTGTTTAATTAATAGGGTAGGACCAATATATTCAACATTTTAAGAATTTATGTTTACAACCTTCTTCAAATTTAGCTTGTATGTTTCTTCATATTAAGTTAAGACAGACAAAACTATCTATAGCTGGCTAACATAGCTTTTGTGTGGGACATGTATTTCGGTCACCTCTCCTCCAGTCTGAATTGTAAGGGAGATGTACAAAATTAAAATCTAGGATTCTTTTCCACCACCACCAGCTGGAGTTTAGGACATTTCCACCGCAAATCAATGGTAGAATAAGAAATTTCAGGACTGAATCCCCAGCTACCACAGCTACATGGTGATGTTATGTTTCTTCAGTCCTTATTTGTCTTCTCCTGCTGCCTATTTTTCCTTGTTCCATCTTTGTTTCTGTCAGCCTCCATCTAGCTGTCTTGGATCTGCTATTTGGCTCTGCCAACCCATGTAACATTTCTATGCAGCTTAATAAAAGACCCGAAGTTAGAAGTCTGAGCTGCAGAGGAAAGCTGTATGCTACCACAGCAGTATAAGTAAATACAGAGATCCACAGTATAATGCACTTTCAATTTCAGAGAGCCATAACACAAGAGAAGATGCTGGGAAAAATGAAATAAATCATCATTCTATTTTTAGAAAATGCAATGATAGAAAATCAATAATACATTGAAGCCCATTTAGACAAATGTCTTGTAATAGTAATCCTGTTAAAGAATGTGTCATTTATGCAACTATTTTTAATTATTATTTTCAATCTCAGATGAATTATTTCAAATTAGCAAGATACAAATCAATTGTTGTAAATGACATTTGAAAAATGAGGAGCAAGTCTTAATGGGAACAAAAAGCTTTTATATTAATATAATGATCATTAGGACTCTTAACTTATTCCACACTATTTGTAGGAGAAAAAGCATGTTTGGCATTCAGCCACAAAACATAACTTGTGTGTGACACATCTTCCAGAAAATGGAAGGTAGAAGAAAGCTCAGCATGGGGAGAAAGAAAACAGTTTTAGTGATGTTGCTGCAGAATAAGTGATGAACTTGCTTGAACCTTTGCTACCTGTATATTTAATTCTATGGAATAGATTTCTTTGCCCAGCTCTCCATTTTAATGATGAGCACTGCCTGGCTGTGTAACTGTATTTTGACAGCTATTGATTTGTGGGAAACTGATGGAGCGTTGTAGCAACAAGGTAGCAAAGTTCAATAAGCAATATCATAGCAGGAGAGGATAATTTCATTTCTGTATCAAAACAGATTTCACTAACTACCATAGACATATATATACCTACATACTTCCAGCACTACACATGTGTATCCAAGTAGCTTTACCAGCAATCGTGAAACCAAGATTTATCCAAGTGATCTTTACAGCATTCCTTGTGGTAGAACAGGTGACAGTGGATGTCAACTAGTAAAACAATCTCTTCTGCTCTTTTTTAGGTTGGTTGCTCCCTAATTAAGGGGTCATTACTCTCACTGCTGCTATGAGTCATCAGCGTTCTCCATCTGCCTTTCCCCACCCCTCTCCTACCCCTTCCTGCGCTGGCGTCCTGATGACTGCTAATGTTGGGACCATCAACACTTGCTACTCCTGTTAGCTTCTCCCTGCCACTGTTTACTTCAGCACCTTCCACAGTCACCCATTCTTCATACTTATCCACTGCTTCTGTTACAGTTGTCCTCAGAACAGCGGGCTGGGGAACAGCCAGCTGCCAGGACGCTGACAGAAAGGAGTGACAAAGAGCAGCAATAACACACACAGACCTGTTAAGGCTGATGGAAAGTTCTTAATGGACATCAGTTCATCCTAATTTTCATGGAGAACAACTGTTTCACTTAGGTGAATCAGAGGCCTACGAGTATTGTGGCAGAGCTATGAGGCTTGGCGCAACCTCTTGCAATATCAAGGGTGCAAACCCTCACAAGTCTCAAAATGGGAGTTGGTTGAGCTTTTACCACTCCTAGGTAAGAGTCATGGGTATAATTAACTACAGTGGAATGGTGTATAAAAGCTATCTTTTTAAAAGTAAATGCATTTCTACAGTTTCAGTGCATAATCCCTTTGACACAAACCCTCTGCAGTTTTATATAGAATGCCGCATATAATGGTTCACATTTCTTTTCAGTACTCCTTAATGGGAAAAAGGAGTTGGACTGTCACTGGACTACAATGAGTAGTTGTTTAACCCTCACATTGCTCATCTGTAAGAAACCTTATTCCATACTAAATATGATAAACATTCGCTGTTTTCCTGACCTGTAAATCCCTACTGAATTCACAGTTTTTTCAAATGCCATAAAGATATGGGTTTGGATTATGTTTCCTCCTTGAAGTGTCAGAATATGCCATGAGTAGCAAAAATGAATCTACTCTTCTTCTCCTGCACCATGCTTAACATCACATAATTAACCCACTACATAATGAGGAACAAAGGGTCAGGCAGGACACATCAATGAGCTCTATTTACAGCACCAGAATACTATACATGGTAGAGTAGTAATCTCAGACCTTTAACCAGCTACCATGGTTCCCTTGTTCAAAACAAATTATGACACATCTGTAATGCCAGTTGGAGACAGCATGACAATGGGTATTTAATTCTAAAAGACAAGCAGTGTTGTTCAGTAGTCAAACTAGGGAGATTGGGACTGGGTTTAGCAAGATTTGTTACCTGAAAAATTTCTTCTCCACCTATGAAATAGAGAGAGAGGAGATCTTTCAGGTTTTATTATGGGAGAATATGGATGAAGTGGTGTGTATATTTTGCATATTGGTGATGATTATACTCAGATGACAGGTGGTTTCACACTCTCTCTTTGTTTATACGAGCATACAAAAATAAAAAAAAGGCTTAAGGAAAATAAAAAGGTCATTTTCTTCAACAGTGTGAATTAAGGAGGAAAGAATAAAATTTTGAAGTAGGTACTGGGGCAAATCATGGAAAAAATGAAGTTCTAATGAATTACAGCAATTACAATTAGGAGTTATCTTGAATGGTTAATAAATCAAATTATAATCTCTAGGATGAGGATGCACTTCTCCTCAAGGAACTGGTTCTGTTGACCCATACAGAAAGATGAAATATTCAGAAAGCTCAAAGTGTACATTTACAAGTCCTTTTTGAACCCTTTGTCACCATCCCCGCTTCCTCATCTCAACTAATGGCACAGAGGAATGGCATGAATTATTAAATTGGAATTTGGCTTGCTAAGTAATTGTGTTGTGCTTTTTTCATTTTTATCTCGTTTTGTAAATGTTTCCCTAGAGTCCTTATTTGGGGGATGTATTTTTGAAAGACTTTTATGCTCAGTCAAGCTGTGGAAGGCATTTTAATTAAACATAAATCACTTTTGCTTGTATGTATTTGTATCAGCTGTGTGGACAAAGATATGTGTGTGTCAAAACAAGTACAGAAAAAGCATCATAAAGTAGTGAGGCTTGTCCACTTAGCACTGTCTGACAAGGTGCTACTCCACTACCTCTTCAGGGGAAATCTGATTAGCTCCTCAAAATTGTTCACTGACTGCCAAGGTCACCAAGGTCACCAAGGTAGGAGGGCAATTGCAGTAGCAAAAGGGCAGCAGTTGAAAATCACACGACAACAATTCGGGAACAATAGGAAGTAAATGAGCTGCTAGGGTCAGGATTAATATGAAATACTGAAGTCAACCAGTATGCTACATGTGCAGTGCAGAGCGGATAGGACAAGATTTTTTGTAAACTCAAGCACCAAGACACCTTGAAGCACTTGTAGAAATGAGAAATCAACAATAATAACAATCATATAATCTGATATATCAAGAATTGTGTCCTATAGCTTTATAGCTGCTAATTTGTCCTGGCTGCTTGTGAATGTCCAGCCCAGGTCCACCAGTGCCCCCCTGGACTATTCCACAGTCTAAGAAAACTAAGAGTGCAATTTTTTGATGAAATACACCCTATTTTTTCTTTTCTTTATGTTTAACTCAGTAGTTCAAGCTAATATTCCTGTGTTGATCTCTATTGATAGTCAGGGTTAATCTTTACCTTTATCCAATTTATATATTCATTTTTGTTCTTTTGCATTGAAAATTGTTCTGGCAGCAGACTGTTTCTGTTTTTATGAAGATATGGACACTAAAAGCTGCAATCTATCAGCAAGCATCTGTCAGAAACAAACACCTTTGTAACACAGACCAATAGTAATGGGTCAGATTTCACAGCAAAAACATTTGCTCTGAGTGTGCACATTCTTTACAGCCTAATAAATGCTACCTATTCTAGCTTAACAACATAACAGCTTTTAATTTTACCTTCAGTTTTCAGATAAAACATAGATTTTGCAACCACAGCATTTAATTCCTATTCCCTGTGATATGAATGGCTTACAGAAAGTCAAGAGGTAAACACACTGGAACAAAATCAAACTTTCTTGATAGTAGGACTTTCAAACCTCTTTGTCATTCCTAGAATTTTTGCAAAACTTACACAACTCAGACATCTAATCTAAATTGCAATCATCAGTCCCAAACAATTGAGGTTCAAAGAGATTTAAAAAAGGCATTGGTTAAATGTTACATGTGTTTTCAAATTTTATCACTCCTAAAGAAAGAACGATGTAGTAAAATCACATCTGCCACTTACACCACAGCCCGTCAATAATGGTTACTCAGGTAATTTAGAGATCAGGTTGACTGTATTTCTGTTATTAATACATATTCACATCTCACCTGTAAGTGGTAAAAGACTGCTTAACTAATTCTAACTAATTAACTATTATTTTACTAATTTACACGAATGGAAAAAATATTGTTTGCACCTCCTTCAGAGGTTTGCTTTCTTCTGACTTTATTTCTCAACATTATATTTAGGCACGGTCAGGTTCCCTCTTCATTAAAGATCTGTCTATGTGTTTTCTTTATTTCTCTCCCATTTTTCACAAAGGATCTATACTATGACTCAGAACTTAGGTGTTCATCTTCCATTCTGCTTTTCAGGGAATAGACAGCATTTGACTGTGGGACATGTTTCTATGTTTAAAGCACTTCTCTTTAAACTTCACCTTCTCATTATAACTCCCAAATTCTGCTGATTTGAGATACACAGGAGAAATTTCAGAAGCAGTAAAGATCTATTCCTACCATTAAAAAAAAAAAGTAATCTCTGCTGTTTCTTTTTGTGATACAGAAAGGAAGAGTAAGGAAGAACAGTTTCCTTAAGAGACTGATGAGAGAGGGGTGAAAATGGAAAAAAAAAGCAAATCTGTTAACAATTTATGTAAGATCTCTAGTAATCAAATTCAGTGAAGTCACCCTACATATAGCTGCATGCAAATGTTCATTAAATGAAGACGATATTCATTATGTTTGGCTTCTTAAACAACATTTCCCTGTAATTTACTGTTACTTAGTTTAATTAAAGTGTAAACCTTTTATAAAGATACTTGAAAAAGTGAGATCTATCTGACAACTACTCTGGTTTTCCAGCAAATTAGTTGGTGACTTTATTTGGTCAAAGTTTTTTGATGCCTGTTAAGAAGACCAGAGTTATCTCACTGAAAAGAAAATTAAGAAAATAAAATGAGAAGGTGAGAGCCATTAGTTAGACAGTTTTTTTGATGACTGAAGCATAGATAAAGGTGTAAGGAGATCTGGTTTTATGCTTGGCTGAGCTAACAGTTTCCCATAAGCCCTAGAAAATATTATTTAAAGAAGCTTTCTACTTCTTGGGCATTATGAGATTAAGTTCATCAGGGATTGCAATGCCTTTTGAGATCATATGATTTATAACTTTATAAAAGTGAAAAGTATAATTAGAAGTTCCAATGATTTTTGAAGTGGAAATAAAACACCTTTCCTCATGCTAAGCCTTTTGACTATGAATTTGAAATGTTCACTGTTATGGATGCAGCCTCACCAGGCGCTTGCAGGATTAGATCCAACCTCATTGTACTTTAATGGGGATACCTCTTTTTTCTGTGGTTCACATTTCTATATGGTTATATATGCTGACATTTCTAACCAGTGAGCAGAGGCTGCTTGAACTGAGGCTGTTCATCTGATGATTCCATCTTATCTAGTAAATAATGAGAAAAATAATGTTACAATTATGATAATATTCACATAGCTTGCTCTGAGGCAAACAGTAGATGTGCCTCTCCCTGCTCTAAAATACCCAGCTCATACTTCTGTCTCCAAACAGAAGATAAGATTTTAAACACAAATTTATATAGCATTTCTGTGGCTTCTGTAAATATACTGAGCTTCTATTAGAAGAAAAATCACCTTGAACTACAACTACAGGTCCAGTTCAGAAGCAGTCTTGCTTAAAGCATTCCACCCTGTGAAATGCAGTGCATTGAGTAATTATGCTGAGAAAAATTACTGGAAAGTCTTTACTTAACCTTTTAATCATACAGTCAATTGCAGCCAAGTTCTCCGGTTTTTCTAATCCCTCCAGTTCTGCTTACATAGTGCATTCATATGCTTGGGATATTGCCTCTGTGATCTGAAAGTATGCCATCCCTGGTGTGTGCATGCGTGCAAGCGTATTCTGGCTTCTTGTTCCAAACATTTTGGCAAGATCATAAATGTTAATATTGCATGAGCAGTAGTAGGCTTGGAGGCTGATGACTATTACAGGGCAAAAGCAGGTGGAGTAGGAAAAAGCCTTTATGTACATAGCAGGTGATAAATAATAAAATACAACAAAAATCGTAGGAATACTTTGTACAACATTAATGCTTCTTCCTCTTCCTTCTCCCAAATCCACAAGCCCCTATGGGCAAAACCAGTCAAGTAAGCACTGCCATCGAAGTCCCCTCTGAACTCTCCCACAAGTAAGGAAGTATCCTAATTACAATAATTTTTATAGCTGAAGAAAATCTCTGCTATGTACAACTCTCTTAAAACATTATCTCCATTTGAACTACCGAAAGCCAGGACAACTTATGCTGTCCCAGAATCAAATGGGTACCTCTTCTTAATCACCAGGTGATATATGAATTCTTTTATTTGCCATTTTTTCAATTTTTTTCCCCCGTATGTATGTTCCCTAAAAAAATAACCTGAACTTCTCTGGAAATCATAGTATTTGAAAACTTCTTGGGTTTATATACATTAAAATAAAAGCACTGTTTAGTAATTGTTGACATTGAGAATGTCAATGTTGACTTTAAGAATCCTTTCTGATATTTGAATGAAGTGTAGAGCAGTTCCCACAAATAATTTCAGCAGCTAATTGCCCTAGAGGATGACTTCTGAGAGGAAGAATGGATTAAAATATTGCTTTGCGTTCTTCATTTAGAGCTTTCACCTAGAGTCAAATGGCCACTCAGAAACTGAGTGAGGAAATAACCTGAGGTAAACACCTTTCCAGAAATAACTGAACACCTACCTGCCTTGTGCTGCAGATCAGATGAATCATATGAAACACAGCTTTTGACAGAAACTGCAGGAGAGTCAGAGAGGGAGAGGGAGGCAGACACCAGCACCAGAGAAAAGAGATTTAGGAAAGTACTGCAGTAAATGTGCTGTGTGACTGCCAGGAGTCTGGCAAAATGGCATTTTTGCTCAGCCTCTCTTGCGTCTCTGTCCAGATGACCAATAAATGCCAGTTTGCATAAAAATATATAATGCCCAGATGATATCCAAATGTCTGTGAATGCTTCTGTTTTCTTTGGAGAGCTTGGAGGGATCACCAAATTCAGGAGCTCAGGTCTAGGAGCTCTATAAAGTTATAGCTGAACCGGGGTAACTCAGGGAGATGTTGAACGGTTTGTGACTAGAACAAAACACACAGAGGTGCCAGTCTGTGGCAGTCCATGATGTGCAGGAGAAAATAGTCATCTCATATCTGCCTTTGACTTCAGGATCATTCTTGGATTCCATGGGTGAGTTCCTCCAGAAGCCTGATAATAAATCTAGGACAGCTTCACTTTAGGGCTTTTTTCTCTGGACGCACTGACCTTTTACAGAGTGAACCTGCACATTAATTTCATCATTACGACACAGTGAGGAGAGTCATAAGGGAAATCAGTGCCAGTCAGGAAAAAATGCATTATTACTTAGCTGCAGTTCTATTCCTCTGTTGCTTCTTGCCAATTTCTGAAATGTAAATCCAATTTGACTGTTTTTCCAGTTAGAGAAAGAAACTAGTACTTTAACCTTTAAGTTAAACATTTTTTTCTTCAGACAATTCCAGACTAACAATATCAAAAAGCGAATGTGCCTGAGCACTTAGAACTCAGTCTCAAACCTAGAGGGGGACTGATCATCAAGTAGAATAGCACAGCAGGTCTTACTTTTCTTATGATTGATTATACACCTTTCTCAGTAATAATATTCTAGTCATAGACCAGGTGCAGTCTGCCAGAGAACACATGCATTTTATAAATTAAGTGGTCAGTCTTGAACAAATGAAAGCAGAGCATGATTTAAAAAAATTAAAATCACAGTAAGATGTAAGATTTATATCTCATCACACACTGAAACCCGAATGTGTATTGAGAGATGCAATGCACTCTCATGGTGGTACATAAAACAATGCAGACTGATAATTTCATTGTAGGTATCTATGATTTATAACTTATGGTTTTAAGGGTGGGCAGCTACAAAACTTCACATCACAGTTTTTCTTCCACCTCTGTCAGGAATACTAACAAATTACATCTTTCTGTCTACAAATTTTAGTTAGGTCTGTAAGGAGCAGATATGTGAACACAAAATGGGAAAGAATAAAATGAGATGAAGGATTTCTCATCTCTTTAGCCCCTTCATTTCTTCCATTTTGGATGTATTGTTAATATGGGAATTCAAATCCTGACATCCTAGGAGAGATGATCTTATGTTGAGAGTGTTCCTGACTGGGTTGTTGGTGGACTAATTGACCTCTAGAGGCCCCTTTTGACAAGTATTTCCTTGATCCTGTGATGCAATTCTGTCTTTCACTTTCCAGGATATATTTTCTTATTAAAATTGCAAGTAAGCAGGCATGGCTTACAATAAGTCCCATTTAATAGGACTAAATCACTACAATTGTTCCATAAACAAAATCTTAGGAATGTATTTTTTTTTCACACTTCTTGAAATAATTCACCTTCTGTTTAAAGTTGTTTTGGATGAGAAGTCCTGGGCAAAAGAACTAAGAGAAATAGATCATCAGTGTCAGTTAATCATTACCAGATGACTGTCTGCCAGCAGAAAGAGTGCTGGCAAGTGGCCACTTAGAAGATGAAAAGAGGAAATAAGAGAACTTCAGCTGAGATGCAGAATTTCATCAGTGGATAACTTGAAATACCAATTGAGACATAGTTGTAACAAAACTTCTCTAAATATTTTTAAAAGAATACATCTAGTCCAAATATTTTCTAAAAGCTTCTAGAAAGCTGGAGTTAAGTGTTTATTCTGGAGTCCAGAAAGAGCAGGGTGGGTACGGATGTCTGTTTAGTTTGCTCTTCCACTGAGCTCCCTGATGGTGGGCTGAATCAGAGGCCATCCTTGATGGATCAGTTAGCTGAAGGTGTGTTAGAGAATAAATCATCATCTAATCTGCTGCAGGGCATGAAAAGAGGGATTGAGAGGGCTCACAGGGAGGGACCAGCAGTTTTCACAGAGAGTTGTGTAAGAAGGGCTGTGCATCTTGTAGATCCACAGCCCAGGGAAGTGCTCTATTCTCTGCCAGTATGGTGGGCACTTGTGTCAGAGGAAAAAACAGTGTTTCTACAGAGAAAGACCCTGAGATGTCTGATGCTTCCACCCACACTGAACTGGTGAGGAAGGA
>QWTY01006636.1:0-18871 GCA_008033365.1 Pseudorectes ferrugineus
TTTTGGTTGGTTGGTTTATTTTCTTTTTTCTTCCCCCAATTCATTTTAAATCGTTTTTGGAGAAAATCCATTTGGCTGTATTCATGCCCATGCATTTCTAGTCATTCACAGACATGCTCACTCCCATCGGACATCGGAAAGAACAAATGGCCAACATACAGAAACACCTGGTATACTCCATACACACTCCAGCAACACAAGCTTGGAAAGAAATCCAGAGTCTTCACGGGAAAAGCACCCCACAAGGGCAAGCGCAGGGGAATTCAGGACAAACTGGCTGGTTTTAAGGCAGGAAAGTTTGTGGTAGCCCGTTTGACTGGGACAGGTTGTCATTTCAGCTGGCTACCTCCCTGGCAGCGATCTCCCCCACAGAGAGGGTAAGTCCTCGAGTTAAAAACAGGCTTTTTATGGCTTTCCCAGAACAAAGAAAAAGGAGGGAAGACATCGGGAATTGCTTTAAAAAATGAGGCAAGGGCTTGCCACTGAGCATCTGCCCAGCTTGTCCTCACTGCAGAGACTAATACATGCCTACACTGAGCTTTTCCTGATGCAGAGACACCTAGAAAGGATGTTGGGAGTTGTGCTATCATCAGGGCTACCTGATCTTTAGGGATCAACATCTAGCCACAAACACGTAGCTACAAAACCAGCAACGTTGGCTCTTGACATTTAACACACACAGGGAGATCATCACATAGACAAAACGCAAGCGTGCCCGAAGATTTCTGATCTTTACGCCAAGTGGCAAAATGCATCCAAGCAGGTAAGTTATTTGGGATAAGAAGTGCAAGCCTCTCCACTTGATACGGGACATTGCTACTGAATGATTGCTCCACTCAGTCCTGCCTCTGACCTCGTCCAAGCAACGCCTCAAGGGGAGCAGGTGGGAGAACAGGGTGCTGCGTGCTAGGGATTTCTGTCAGTAAAAATTCAGTCCCTTTATCAGAGTTAAAAGAAACTAGAATAGCAAAGTCCAACATGGATTAGCTGTAATTAAAAATTGTCAGAGGCTTCCGTTCTTCAGCTGAAAAATAAGCTTGTGCCAAAAAATGGGATGCTCAACTTCCAGCCTGCAGCGCGTACGTAGGCTCGCCGGGGAATGGAGGAAGCTCAGGAAGCTGTCAAGCTGTTAGCTAGACTGCCTCGAGCAGACGAGAAGGGTTACTTTGCTAGACTGCTATGCTGAGACGAAAGTGTTGCTATTTGTTTTCCCAATCTCCTTCTGCAGTGTAATAACGCAAACTTCCCTGCCGACCTTGGAGGCGAGCGCTCCTCTGTGGAGCATCCCAGAATCCCCAGTGCTGCCCTACGCCAGCAGACCTGCTGGATGCCCTGTCTTAAAAACTAACTCAAAATGAAAAAAAAAATATGCTCAAAACTTAAAAAAAAAAAACAAAACCCAAAACCTTAAAAAAAAAATTCTTTTTCATGTGTGAAGTGACTCTCAAGTCAATGGATGGAGAATCACTTGGCACTGCTTGGACCTGGATGCCACTTCCATGGGGCTTGGGCTTGCTTGATGCCAGGATGATCGGCTGGGGAGCTCACAGCAGAAATGACAAGAGCAGACAGACTTTCCAGCCTTAGAACCCATGTTGTATTTATGAGATGAGTCCACCTGAAACACAGTTTTCCCTTGAAGACTCCAGTTCCCTTTTTGGCCTCCCCTTCCCAGGCTTGTCTTGCCACTCAGCAGCGCTGAGAAATAAGATAAACAGGAATGTGATACCAACCGTGAACTGCCGGTTCTGTCGTCGCCGTTGTGTCTACACACGGGAACAGAGGATTGGAGGAAGGGAAGAAACAGGAGGAACAGCATGCAAAAAAAGGGAAAATGGAAAAAATGGAACAGATAATATATGAGCAAGCTTTCAAAGAACATTGCGTGACAAGCAATAATAAAATGAAAGGCAAAAAGCATTTGAAGTGAGTTGCACTGTTTAGAAGACATGCCTCCAGTTCAAAAGCTATGAGCCTGAGGAAAACAGTAAATTTTTCTCTTTTTCCAGGACCTTGCCAGAACAATTACTGGTGGTTGCAAAGTCAGGGGAACAGGAGACAGGAGAGAACACCGACACCAACGGTTTGGTTGGTGGGGACAAAACAGAAGCTCCAGAGCAGGATGAGGAGCTGAGGCTCGGCACATCGCTGTTACACACTCAAACACTGCCCTCACCAGAGCACCCATGGCCAGGGAACAGTCTGCTCACACCTCTCCTCCAGCTTCCCAGCCACTGCCTGCATGAGGAACCATTTTTTCCAGCATAAAATATGTTCTAGAACTGGCAACTGTGGACAAACATTACCAGTCCCTCTGCTGCAGCAGGTACCTGGTTGAACAGCTACAGGTAATTAAAATATCCTGGATGGTTTTTTACTGGTTAGTCTGAAGCTGACTCTGCTCCACATGAACTACATCCCACTGAAAATTTCTTGGGGGGTGCTGCCTTGCCAACAGAGAGATGCTTTGTTTTCAACAGGCAATTTTAAAAGACTGACCCAAATCTGAAGGTTTTTTCTGACAGTTATTTCCTCCACACCAATAAGTCTAAACCAAATGTAACCACATTACCTGAATTTACTGGCTTATTTAGTTGTTGGAGCCCATTTACTTTCCATCTGGAGGTAGGTATTCCGTGGCAGGGGTCAGTGGCTGGAGCAGGCTGGCTCCTCAGAACGTGTCACTGAAATAAAGCCCTGGAGCCAACGGGTTTGTCCCAGCCCTGCCCGGCTCAAGGCAGGCAGTGTTTGAGTGGGTAACACCGTGTGAGTGAGCGCACACAAGCGCTGCACTGCGTGTCCCTGCACAGCAGCCCGGAGCTTGGGTTTTGCAGCAACGACAGACAATTCACAGCGGCATTTCCCCTCGGTGACATGCTGGCAGAGAACCCGGGGATGGGTCCCCTGCGTGGGCAGAGGCAGCAGTGGAAAAAGGAGGACCTGTTTCTTGGCAATTTAGCTGAGGACAGCCCAGGGCTGAATTCCTGAAGCAGCAGCAAAGACAAAAATCATACAAGGAATACACAATACTTACAGATACCAGGTCTACATGCTTTAATTATGGAAGCAAAACAAATAAACCCTGCACAGTTTAACAAACTGCACCAAGATTTGCATAACAGATTATCAAGCCGTCATTAGCCTGTTTCCACTGCCAACATAGGCTGTTCTCATCTTGGCAACCAAATCTAAGGCACCCTCAAGGAGGCCAGCCCTTGTTCTCCTGCGGAAGCTCTGGGGGCTGCAAGGGAAACCTTCCAAAGCCACGAGGAGACCAAGAGCAGGGCTTTGCTTTGGTTTTGGGCAGCAATTCCCATTCATTTTAACCAAGCAAACAGTGGAAAGGGAAATGGTGGTGGAGGTGGGGGGAAAGTCATTGTTTAGAAGGGGTTGTAAAACTGAGTATTAATTCCTGAGATAGCATCTTGGCATCTATAAATAGTCTCAATTTACTGTCTTCCTGAAATAAAAAAAGTTACGTCAGCTTTTACACTAAATAGAGAATCTGCTGGAAGCAAACTTGTATTGACGTGCTGGAAGAAATTATTAGTCAAGAAACAGTGCAAACTGGACAGTGCATCTCGCTTCCCCGTCCGGGGACAGAGACCGACAGGTTACACAAAATAAAGTTCTCAAGCGGTTGTAAGTGCGAACAAATATCCACGTCAAACAACATGTTGGCTGCAGCTGGAATGACAAAGTTATGATTAGCAAATGGTTTGGATGGTTGCAATAGGAAACACAGACCGGTTAAAGTTTAGAGTGAGCTTTCGGGGAGTCCTGTTCAATCCCAGTCTTCTTTGGGAAGAAGGACTGTACACACCAGTACTCCGGAGGGAACAACCCCGTGTTAAAGAGACGAACGCCCCGACCCTGGCGTGTTTCTACAGCATCGTGTGGCAGAGGAGAGAAAAATGGTCACTGGTGCTTTGGTCCCAAATCAGTGCATTCCTGTAAATCCGTGTGTGTCCCGGCCCCGCCACTGTCACTCCTCACCCGGGAAGGGACATCCCAGCCCTGCAATGCTGCTGCTCACACAAACCATAACTTTTAGCTGGACTGGATAACTTTGAAGGTGCTTTCCTGAATCCTGGGTACGTGCCAGCAGCTTCTGCTTTGCTTTCAAGAACAGCCACACTTCCATGTCAGAGCAGGCACACAGCACCCCAGGGATCAGCCTTCTGCCCCATGTCCTACAACAAAAACCATCTCTTCTCCTTAAATGCTGACCAACAAGAAGCCTTTGATACACTCCTGACTTAACTAATGTTGAACAAAGCCAAGGAAAGGCTTTGCTATCACAAAAAAGCACTGTTCTGGTCCCAAGGCATCACCATGCAGAACAGCTACATGACCACCCAAGGCTGATAGCTATCATTTAAAATGGAAAGCTGGTGATGAAGAATGGGCTGGTTCACCAGGTGTAGCAAAGCCAAGAGGACGTAGAAATCACGTAACTAAACAGACTCAACTCAAAGTGGGATTTTCTACCCTAATATTAAGGCTTCTCTTCCCAATGCCAATCAGGAAGAGAACTATATGTGCTGTTTGGGAAAAGTAGAACAATGCCATGGCCTTCCAAAATCTCCATGTACAAAAGCTCCTCAGAGGCCTGGTTTATAGTTACAGAAGGTACCCAAGGGAGTAACCACTGGCCTCTAGAAAGCTGCAAATTTCACTTTATTGGCATTTCTGTGTAGCACTGGCCATAAGAAATAAATATCTGCCAGCTAAGACAACTCATATGACACCCAAGCTCTAGGCACTCACCACCTCATTAGGCAGCTACACAAGGGCACACACACATATACACACACATATTTATAAAATTACTGCGTGGAGGCAGCTGGGCAACATTTCTCAGTGTTATGAGCTCCATCGCTGAGCCTCCTCGTTTTCTCAAATGGATTCTCTCCAACTTCAAACTGTTTGCAGAGTGTGACAGACCAGGCCCTTTAAACTTGGCCGTAATTAGTCCACAGCCTCAAACAGAACAAGCACGATGGAGGAATATTAAAACCCCAGCAGCAAAATTAAATTCCCCTGGTTGAATGCTGGAGCCGCAGTGCTGCAGCCCTGCAGAGGCACTCGGTGCTGGGGCTGAGGAGCACACACAGAATTACAGCAGCACATCCGCAAAATAACGGCAAAACACGCTGCTGCCTTTTAAATTTAAAGAGGCTTTAGCAAGTATAGATATCCATTCAATATATTGCTTTTTAAATTGCTTTCTGAACTGAAACCAAAAGCCAATCTGATCCCTGACGCGTGGAGCTCTTATTCTTCCCGATTTTCCAGACTACTTCACATGTACTGACCGGGGCGAGTGTGAATTCCTGCACGTTGCTGCCTTCGCAGCAGCCTGAGGGAACAGCATGTGGCACTGCAAACAGGTTCCTGCTTTGGTTCTGGTCCTTGGGACTGATGAAAAGCCCTGCAAAACCCTTCCCGGTGTTCCCCTGGATCAAACTTCTGTGGGACACCAGCACAGATGTCACATCCCACAGCAACGCAAGAGCTGAGGGGTGACGGGGCTTTCCCTCACCACAGCCACCCTCTCCCTCACCACGTGCTCCTCCAAGGACGGATGGAGATGTCCTTTGCATTCCAAAGCCCCCCGATCTGCTCCGTACAGCACTCCAGGTTGGCTCTGAGCGCCCCTGTCCAGGCGTGCTGCAATGGGCCCCGGAGACAGCTTGATTAGCGGACCAGATGTTTCACAAAAATCATCACAATCTGTATGAATGTTGTGTGTGACCAGAACAAAAACAGTCTGAAATTAGCACAGTGTCTCCAGCCATGATTTTGCATGTTTCTCCATACAGATTTGGGAGGATTTTGGTTTGATTTCAAGCCCAACCGTGCACGTGCCTCACGCTTTTGCTCAGCAAGATGATGGTTTGTGCACTGCTTATGCTGTGTCACCAAAGGTAAGGCCAGGTATGACAGATCTTGTCTGCTACTAGCTGGACATGGGACTGAAAGACTGAAATTTATTTCATTTTATTTCCTGTCCCAGGCCTGTCAGCTCTGCCTTTAGCCCCTTTAATGCAGACACATCCTGGATGAAAATGTCAGAAAAGCGCAGAATCATCTTTAAATTAACTTGACATTTTAGCAGGGACAAGCAGAACTTTCAACAGAAAGCAGAAGTTAAATAATAAATAATTTGGGGGAACAAATCCCTGGGCTGCGTCCCTGCACAGTGGCATCAAGCACCTGAACATGTCACAGGTCGACAGCAGACTGGGAACGCCGAGAGCAAACCGGGAGCCCTGGCTTCCCCCCGCTGAGGCGCCCATCTCCCGCAGGCAGCACGGGCATCTCCACATCCCCGGAAAAGCCGGAGACTGTAAGAGAGTCCAGACTGCCAAGCTGCAGCTGACCACTCTGAGCTGACTGGGGAGCAAATGTGTTTCCCTTTTACAATTAAATTCCATGTCACCACCGGCAGCAGTCCCAGGCAGAAGTGGCCATACCTGAGCCGACGCCACGATCCTGCCTGTGTTTTAGTCATCCCTGTGCCGCCAAAGAGAGCTTGCTCCTTCTTGTACAAATCCTGAGCCTCAGGAAGGAACTCAGAGCTGTTTCCACAGGACGGGCTCAGTGCTTTCCAGATGCATTCACTGAGGGGGCTGGAGCACCTCTGGGAATTCTCAAGTGAAAACCACTGCCTGCAATGTTACAGCCCCCTGAAATACACACACACACACCCCCCTGCTACTCCAAGGGATCAGTGGGATTTAAAATATCCTCTAAATGGGCATTCCAGGGAGGACATCGGGAGCCCCCAGCCTGCTCAAAATGCTGCTGCAAAGGGTGGAGAGTAGTGCCTTTGCAGAGTCAGCAGCACCCACTGCAGGCTTGGCAACCTGCACGTCACCCCCAGTTCTTCACCAAAACCGCTGCCAAGACACCTGTGCAATTCCACCTGTGGAGAAAGTGTGGGAAATGCAAATGTGCACCTAGAAATGATGCCGTGCATCCCGGGAGGTGGGTGTGTCAATGGAGCGGGCAGCAGAGAGGAGGCTGGGAAAGGCAGGCGAAGGCTCCGTGCGGTGCCCGAGATGAGGGCTGGACTGTGATTAAGGACCTTTATCTCCCAGGAAACAACAGCTGTCCAAGCCCAGCATTTCAAGGAGCGACTCCAGGGTAATTCAAATGATGCCGTTTGCTCTGCTGTATCGTATTGTACATCTTAATGAAGAAAGCCACAAGGACAATTTAACTGATAAAAAAGGGCTCGGCAGCGATAACGGTGAAACACCAAAGGATGGCCGGAATATCAATGCTGTTGGAGGATACATGGAAAAGATCAAGCTGTCACGCAGGAAATCTTTTCAAGCACCTACACTAAAGTGACAGAGGGAAAGCTCTAAAGGTCGTGGTGTCTGGAAACTTCACCACTGCTCAGCTTGTCCTTCGCTGGAGAAAGCATCAGGTCAGCTTTCCAAGAGCTCCCCCAGAAACTCCCTGAACCAATAAATCAAAAGGACAACTCCAAGGGCAGAATTTTCTAGGGTCACCTGCTATAAACTGCTTCAGTGCAGCCTCTCTCCCCATGTTTTATTCAATTAAAGCAAGACAACTGTTTTTCAGAACTACTCCAGGGTTCCAGAGGACATGAACTAGGTCAGGGTTATACTAGAATTAGGGGGAGAAAAGCAAAATAAGAGAGATTTCAAGCCCACCTCATCCTAAGGATTGGATTCCACTAGGCTGGCTCCAGATGCCTGGATTGCCAGCAGCTCAGGGAACACCCCGTTGGCTCCCACTGCTCCTCTGTCAGACAGGAAAAATGCTGCAGCATTCAGGTGAGGATGGGAATTAAGGTATCAGGTGTCTCTCGAGGCTTTGAAAAGTGTTCCAACACTACTCTGCTATGTAATTCTAGAGATTATGTTAATTTGACCTAATTTTTTCCAGCCACAAAGTCTCTTAACTACTGAAGGGCAGAAGTTGGTGTGGCTCCATGCTCCTGAGCACTGACTGGAGAGGACACACATGCACACCTCTGCACGAGAGAGGGAGAAGGCTCGGCTGCTCTGGGTGGGAAAAGCACACTGTACTCATGGGCAGAGGATGGCAAGATGCATGTCAAGAAGACTCAGTGCCAGGGAGGAAAATAATAATTTCTCTTATCAGCATTAACGAATCTTCTTCCGACAGATTGTGAGCAGGAACTGCTGGAATCAGGGAGCAATATCACATTTTCAATACTTTTCCAGCCTCCTCAGCAGTTCAAAGCCAACACAGAAAAGCATCAAGGAGGCGATGGAGACCCACTGTGTTCTGCCACCAGGGTCTGAGATCCTCCACCACTGCAAACAAAGGTGAGAGAATGACGCTGGACAGCCCCATGCTCCCTACCCCAAGGGACCTTTGCCAGGCTGATGACACGGCCATTTCCAACTGCAAGAATCACCCCCCTCCCCTTCTTATTTTTAATATAAAAAACCTGGAAAACTACATGGAGGAGAGCCCAGAGGCTACTGAGCATCCACAGGCAAGCTGCAGCGCTCGCAGCAGGACAGCAAACAACCAAACTGTTATTTATTGGGAAGAACCAACCACTGCTGTGGAGCCTGACACAGCAGGTGAGGACAAGTGAGGACAGTGCAAGCTTTGGAAGGCAGAGCTGGGGCAATCCCTAAAATGACAGGCTGATAACAACCCAGTTCCCAGAAAAAGGACAGTTATTAACGTTTGCAGGCACCACAATGAACTTAAGGGGTTATCCAAGCATCAAGACACGTTGTTCCTTTTAGCCTTCCAAAGTTCACTGAAAGCACGAGCGATTACCATCACACAAAGAAACCTGTGAGCGCGTCCAGGTACAGCCTGTGGGACACACGGCCGAGCTTCTCTGCACACAGCTCTTAGGGAGGCTTTGAGAAAGCTCCAAACCTCCTCTGAAACGAAAGCGGGTTAAGTCTAGAAATCAACACCACGGAAGAAGGGAGAGCGTTCACGGCAGAGCATCCCAAGCACCCCAAGCCGGGTGCCTGGAGCTGGGTTTACCGTAGGCACCTGGAGGGAGGAAGCAGAGCACGGCGAGGGCTGGCAGGGCGATGGTGGCCGCCGGCGCGTTAAGGCACGTTGGGAGAGAGGCTTCGCCGGCGCGTCCGTGCCAGCGGGGCCTGGCTTGGGTGCAAAAAACCTCGAAAGGAAAAGAAGCCACGGAACGCCCTGGGCAGGATGGTGAGAGTCAGCTGAGCAGCGTCATAAAAGCAAATAAAAAAACGTGAAGGCATTTACACAAGGGGTGGTTTACAGCAACAGTAAATGTTGTGCCATTAGCTATTCAATGGTCCATCCTCACCTGCTGTTTGTCACCTCTGCCTCAAAAAAAACACAACCCCACAAAAAGCAGCAAGCAAAAGCAAAAGCAGCGGTTGGAATAGGAAAGGTCAGAGAAATGACAATGCGAATGGTTACAAATAAATCAGAGGGGTTTTCCTGATGAGTCAGGTCTGTGAGGAGGTATGAGGATGTGTCAGAGAGAGGTGTCATGATCTTGCTGGTTGTTTTTATTCATCTTTTCTCGCAAGACAGGGAAAATCTCACAAGCTGAAAGGCAGCTCCTCAAGAAGGGGCCTATGGATGGCATTCACTCAATAAAAACGACTGGTGGAATTCCCTTTTCTGGGAGAGTGAGGGAGAAGCTTATCACAGAGAAAGACCAACACCTCGGCGTGAGAAAAAGCATCTTGAGTCTCACCAGGCAAATTGAATTGCCAAAGACCAAACTTTCTGCTATAAATTGCTCAGAAATTGATACTGACGGGATGGAGGCTGAAATGACTGCCCGTGCTAAGCGAGCTCTAAGGCTGTTTGCATCCTGCGTTTGAAGTACTCAATACTGGCCACCAGTAACTGAATTAATCACTTTTCCTGCCATGACAATTCCCACGTTTCAGGAACGCCCACACCCACGGCAAGGACCGTCTGACATGTCGAGCTGCTGGACCAGGGCTCGTGCTGTGGGTGGGCATATTCAAGGGAAAAAAAAATACTGCAAGTGACTGGTTTGTTGTTTTTCCCCAGGCTTCATGCTCTGTTTATATACATAAAAGACAATAAACATTCAGGACATTTCCAATGGTTATGAAGGTACCATACCTGTGATGGTGGTAGGGATGGTGGTGGTAGTGGTGGTGGTTGTTGTGGGAGGAGGGATAGTTGTGGGGGGATCTGGATAAAATATAAAAAGGAAAATAATAAAAAAGCAAATTAAGAAAAAAACAAGCAGAACACAACAGCGGTCAATCGTGATCAGAGGAAAACAAGGACGCTAAGAAGCAGCGCAGGGGTTGGGGGCCTTTCCTTGGCTAAATCCCAGGGGGAGAGCCCAGCAGCTGCAGGGATAGCGGGGCCAGATCCTCCGCCCACGCTCACTCCGGCTGGAGAACCTGGCCCCAACCTCTCCCCCCTTTCTGCCTTCTACAATGCTAAAAAAAATAAATAAAACCCAGCATAAATTAGTCAATGAGAGAGAGAAATGGAATGGGAGAGGCATAAGGAAAATAAACTGCACGCTTTCCACAACAAAACGTTTGCACATACAAGGAGAGACACAGTGGTGCTTTTGGTGGTTGTCTACAGATACATTTGCAAATCCAGGTGGAAGGGTTGTGTGAGGGGCCCTGCTGTGCTTCACAGCCTGAACATTAACAGCACACGAACAGATCTCACTGTCTTCCCAGGGCCGTGAACCTCACTGCTCTTCCTCTATAAACGCACGGCAGCAGGATGTTAAAACTACTTCAAAGGTGGTAACGAATACAGAGAAATGACAACATCATTGCTGAATATCAATCTCCAGGTATGAGGAATTCCACCAAGATCTTTTAATTAAAAAAAAACAATAAATCAATATTTTTCTGACAGTTTCAGTTGCACACTCTTGTTTTTGCTACTAGGGCATCGTTAATGAGATGTTTCTCTCTGTGACCATTTCTCAGATGGACTGGACCTGTTGAGATTCAAACCCTGCTGCTTGTCACGGGATTGATGTTACACACAGGGACACATCCTTATCAAAACTATCGGGCAGGAGAAGGTAGATATGAGAAGATGTAAAAGAAAAAATATGTATCAATGCCCAGATGATCAAACTGAATGCGTTAAGTAGTCGGAAAGACTTTGAACTACGGATTTATTCGGCAATAATAGAGCATGAAACCTTTCATGGGCTTTTGATTTTAGGTTCCTCCGTAGCACGTCAGCTGTTCCTCACTAACACATCTGCTACTCTTTTATCTCTGAGCGAGCTCCCTTGGATCCCCTAATTAAGATATCTGAACTTTAATTATATACTGCACCTTTATTATATTCCATCCCACTTCCCAAGAGTTAAGGAACGTCACCTCATAGTTCGCTATGCTATGAGCAGTCACTGTCTTTCCCCTACATCCCAAGGATCCCGGCCCCTGTGCTTCTCTCTCACTCCTGACACACGCATCTCCCCGGGAGCAGTGGGGACCCTCACAGCTGAGGCACAGCAGCCCTGGGGGAAGGGCCCCCAGACTTGCACCGACCAGCCTGGGACTGGCTGTGCCCTGGGCTCTTCCTCCATAAAAGCAAAAAAAAAAAAAAAAAAGCTGGTGTGCCAATGGAGCTGGAAGTTTCTCTAGCAATGTATCTGCCCATGCCCACGGGGAGGAAAGGCATAAAATGAATTTTAGAAATGAACATGTTTTCAGTGTGTGTCAATGTGATTATACATCCCCATCCCACGTGGGCAGCTGGGAAGGTGTTGGGCACAGCTCAGCTGCTGGAAGCCACGTCAAATCCCTGACCTGCAGAGATCTCCCTTTGGAATGGGACTGCCTGAACGCTGCCTCTCCTGGAGCTGTGCCAGACCCTGCTCCGTGTCTGCAGCCCCCCAGTTCCCACCCTATCGTGGCCTGGGGAGCTCTGCACCGCGAGCAGCCACAGCCGGCCCGGCGAGGACAGCGAAGCACCTCCTGCCACCAAGGCTCCCGCCGTGCCCACAGGGACGTGGCTGCACGGACACAGACCCTGGTGCTGCTGTGGAATTGGCCGCTTTTGGTGGTGAAAGAAGCCACGGGCCAGAGGTGTAAGTGCTCCACCACTGAGCGGGGTGAGACCTCCATGCTGAACCTCCCCCCAGCCGCAGCTCCAGCTGGGCTCTGCACCAGGAGGCTTCAGCTGACAGCCACAGCCCAACCACTCCCTCCCCACTCTGGACTTCTCCCTTTTAAATCAAGGGTTAAGAGGATTCCTTATGCTGTCCAGAGTGCCAGAGCCTAGCAAGACGTTTCCAAACATGCAGAAACTGGAGATGATGGGGTGTGTAAAACCCTTCTCTGCCCACGAGCAGCCCTCCTCTACACGGACAACACATTTGCCAGATGCCTAAGCTGGAACCCACAGGTCTCCATCCCCCGGGAAGCTGCATCTCCTTCCAAGTAATGCTGTCTTTGGTCTCCTCCTGTGGATTTAATCCCAAGAGGAAGCAACCCCAAGGAAATCCTGCACTGTCTATTCTCGCCCACATCCAAAATGCAGAGTAATTATGTGAGATTTCCCACGAGCTCTAAACCTCAGGTCAGTAACTCTGGGGAAGTTCCCCAGCTCTGCCTTGGCCCAGGATGGGTACATACAAAACCACCTGCCCCACAGCTGCTTTATGGCAGCAGCTTTCATGGTTTCCATCTCGTGGAGAACTGCCTGTGTCCTATTCCAACTGCTTTGCTCTCTGCAACATTGGTTGTTTCTTTAAACACTGATGTAAACAAGGGGGGTTTTAATATTGTGAGCATGCAAATTACCAATCATAAATGCATACCTGACTTCATTTTGTAAACTGTACTCTTGTGGAGTGAGAGGCACTAGAAAAACTACCCCTATGATGGTGTACATGAGTTTTGTATAAGCTCAAAGCTGTCGCTATCTTGAGTCTTTGGGTGAGTTTCTAAGACTGGGCTTAAAATCCCTCCTGCAGAGGTGGCATTTGGAGAGGTACGGGAGGTTCTTCACTGTTTGGATCAGAGCAACTACCAGAGAGCTCAGACTGCAGAGCTTCAGGCGGCTGTTGCATGGAACAAACTTCAGACCAAGTTTCTGTCCCATCTGAGTGGAACCGTAGCATTGTTCAGGTCGGGAAAGACCAAGACCCACCACGAACTCAGCCCAGCCACACACAGCTGCTCTTAGCAGAGAAAGTTTAAATATGCAGCCCAAGGAACAGCTCATCATTAAACTGGGGGATGGCTCTGCAAGTGCCTCCTGAATCTCCATTCCATGCAACACCTCATGGCAGGAGCATGAGGTTTACAGCAAGGCCAAAGTAAAGCAGAGGAAAGGAAGAATTAAAGCAGGTACTTAATAGCACTTTAAAAGATGCTGAGGCAAGTTTTAGTGTCTGCCCAGCCGCACAGACAGGCTTAAGGCATCTCATTTCTCCAGTTTATTTACTGGTTTGTAATTGTCTGGGGATGCTAGCTGATTAACTTGCTAGTGAAAGGCTCGGAACTCCTCGGACCATTGCTCAGGCCACTGGAGGAGCTGTTACCAGAAGGACAAGAAATCATTGGAGAAGTCCTAGGAGAACTGCACAGTTCTCCCCATGCCCCTGCTCTGGCTTTTCCTTAGGCTTCAGCTGGCAGCACGGGCTGGGAGCTGCCCAGAGCCGGGACAGGCTCTGTGCCTGATGCACACACCGAGAGCCCCAGCAGCACCCCAGTGTTTTCCCAGCCCCTACCCCAGCCCAGCACAGCGTCGGGGCGTCAGGAGCTGCCTGCAAATCTGGCATTGAGCAAATGTTAAGTTCTGTCACAGCTTTCCGAGCAGGGCATGTTGCAATTACGTGTAAACGAGTCTAGAAGAACGGTGGTTTTCTCACGTACCGTATACAAACAGCATGTAATCCGCATGTGATTTCCCCACCGCGTTGGAAGCCTCACAGCGGTATGTACCATTATCTGTTTTGTTTAGGTTACTAATGAGAAGGTTTGAACCAGACACTACAACGTGTTGAGGCATCTCATCATCTACTCTTAACCACCTCATGTCCGTAGGCCTACAGAGGAGGGAGAAAAAGAAACAGTCACATTACTATTTTCCTATGGTCAAGATGGCATCTTCAAAAGTTCATCCACAGACAGAAAGCCCAAACCAAGAAAAACTGTAAAGAAACAACACATACTTTTTTGCACTACTCAAGCCCAGATGCTGTCGGGCTTCCTCAATTTAAATTTATTTTAACCCAACAGGAAACTGTATCCAGAGCTTAAATTTTCTGAAAACACTAATGCAAGCAGGAAGAAAGTTCATTAGTGGTTAATCATTCGCTTACTCAGCAAACCTGAAAGCTCTGAGGCTACAGACTCAGTGTTCATCCACAGGGTGCTCTGAGGGCAGAGCTGGACAGCAGAACAAGTAAGGTTTTGTCAAGTTTGAACCCTTCCACAAGCTGCCAGGGACCTGGTGACCTCAGTGGGGGCTGTGCCGTGCACTGAGGGAGTTCCAGCCCTTCTCCTGTCCCCCAGCCTGCCTGGCAGCCCCTTCCTGCACCCCCACACTGATGGAACCCACATGGGCAGGGGGTCTGCATCATTCAGGGAAGGAGCCTGGTTTGTTAGAGCTGGTAAAGATGGGGAGTGCTGAGGGGCTTGGGGGGGTCTTTTGCATTTGTGGAGGTTTTTAACATCTATTATTATTATTATGTCTTTAAGCAGCCGTAAGGGGACAGATAAGTTCCTTCTCAGCAAGAAAATTCCAGCATCCTTCAGGCCACTCAACAGTGAGCTCTTAAAGAGGAGTTTCCTGCAGCACAGCTTCTCTCAGCCTGCCTGGCTCCAGGGCTGGCAAGTGGGACTTCACGTTGCCAGAGGTACCCCACAGCTCAGGCTTTTCCCTGGGTCCAAACAGTAGATGACTGCCATGATGCAGAAGCTCCTGACGCTTCAACATCCCAGCCACGCTACTGGATGGATCCAGAACCATGCAAACTCAGCTGGGCATTGGCTGACTCTGGTTTTGGACATGGGCTCGGTGTTCTGTCCCTCGCTGCCATGGTATCGGCACACGAGCCACGGTGTGGGCAGCAGCAGCTCCTGAGAGAGCCCAAATGCAGTTTAACTTCAGTGTGGGTGGGAAGGGTTTGAATGCTCCTGGCTACAGTTTTTAAAGGGCTCTTTGTGCTATGGAGTCCCCAGGTTTCCCAGCTGGTACACGACACAGCAGCCGCTGCTCAGAGAAGTGTGTCCCTGGATGCCCCAGAAGTGACCATTTCAGCATCTTCCCACTTCTGTCATAGTCTTAGGGGGTTTGTGTCTAATCTAACAAAATATCTGTATTAATACCAAATAGAAATTTCTCCTCTCTGGTCTTTTTTCCCTCTGAGCTTCCTTCCCCCAATATTTATGTTGCCAAATTTTGCAGAGAAATTACTTTGCTTAACTGGAGAAACCTCCCCCTTCATCTAAAACCTCTGTAAAAGATTTCATGAAACCTCTTTGTCTTAAAAAGATGGAGCTAAACCCAGCTCATTACTTCACTGTGTATTTTCTTAGCTTTGGGAGACCCAGGTGAAGTGACCTAGAGAAGCCAATTCCCAGCACATCACCAGCATCACGCAACGTGCAGCGGCAAGCTGCCAGGGAGATGTGTCTGTCCTATTTAACATGGGAATGTCTCACTCATAGCCTGCAAGGAAAAAATGTAGAGAAGCCTGTTCATTAGATCCCCAGCTGATAGCAAATGGGAGGCACTGCAGGTACCCAGGGGAACAGGAATGCAGAGGGGCTTGGCAGGCTCTGAGCAGGGAATAGCTACTAAACGGAATTCAGCAGGGACGTGCCAGCCTCCGATGTACAGGGAAGGGATTGGCCTCGTGCCGAACAGAAGAAACTGGGAAGTGGGAATCAAGCAAATACTATGGGAATCAAGAAAATACTGTAGAAGGGGATGCAGGCTACCAGGGAGGATGAGGGCAGCCTGAGCCTCCTCGGTGCTGGGTGCCCGCCCTGCCCACGCTGCCGAGCTGGATGGGGTCCAGCTCCCCACGCCCCAGCGCTGGGCACACTGCCAAGGAGGCACTGACAGATCTCAGGGATGTTTGCAGAAATCTTATGGACATGATGAAAATAAAGAAGGATAGTAAATACTTGACAGCCATAAATCCAAGTGGAAGAGAAAGTATTTAAAAAAAAAATAAAGCCGACAAAACTTAAATTAGAACAGCAATGAAAGTGTGAGAGAAAATCTACCCTCCCTTGCCAGGATTTTCCTGATGCATAAATTTCTTCAACTGCCTAAGAAAGCCTCAAGGGCTTGGCAAGAAGAGAAGAGAGAATAAAACTGGTGTTCTATAAAAACCACACGGGGCACCAAGGGGGAGGAAAACCATCACAGTCAGTAGGAGTAGAAGGATGGACTGCCTTACCTGGGGATCCATCCCACTTCCCCAGGGGCTCAGTGCGGGGGTCCCGGGCTGGCATCCATGCACCGGCACCTCCCTGGGCCACAACTGCAGCCCCTGACCTCGCTTTTGCAGATTGATCAAACCCAAGATTAATTGCAGATTAACGCCACCCAAGCCATTCCCTGGGGGAAGAGGAGTCCAGTTGGGAGCCTTTCCCTTCTGCACCCAAAGGCTGCTGCACGGTGGCCAGGAAGAGCTCTCCTAGGAGCTCCTCCAGTGGAAATCCCTTGGCCATTAGGTGCACAAGAATAAAAGCAAATCAAACCAGATGTCTCCAGCGGACAGCAGACATTTGGGTGCAGGAAGCATCTCTCTCCTTCACTCTGGGACACTGTCTTCGCAGCAGAGAATGGCAATGGGAACCGTGGCCATGCAATGTCCCGTCACCACCGGCCACCCTGGGCCATCCCTGGGAAGGGTCCAACTTACTGTGGCTTTCCAAAGGCTGTGCACGTCAGCTCCAGCGGCTCCCCTTCTCTCGTCAGGCCTTGCAAGGGGTAATTCTGAGAAACCCGCACTTGAGGCTTATCTGCAGGACACAAAACATGGCTCCGTGAGCCCCGGGCCGCGCTCCCGCCGCTCCCCCTCGCCCGCTCGGTGCCAGCAGGAGAAGGGGGAGCCGGCGGCACCGCGAGTCCCGCCGCGGCACCGCGCTGCCCGGGAAGGGCCTGTGGCTGCACACTGCATCTCTGAGCTCGCTCAAGCTAAAAGGAACTCATTTGCCTTCGTGCTGAGGGGAAGCTGGAGAGACCCGCGGTGCCCGGAATGGAAGGGTTTTGTGGTGTATCAGCGATTCCTGCACCACAACACTCGGAGTCCAGGAGTGTTAACATGCTGGGCTGGACAAGAGATGCTTGTTAGAGACACAAACAGAGCCACAGCCACCGCTGCCTCTGTGTAAACAACAGGAGGTTGTATTTCGTCCAGACGAAGCTCCTCTAAATCCTACAATAAACAGAGAATTAAAGCATGGATAGTTAGGGAGCCAACTCAAAAACACTTTAGTAAGACCCTGCAGGAAAAAAAGAGCCAAACCACAAACCTAGAGTCCACAATTAAAAAATTCATTACCTCCCATGACTGAAACAGAGATTAAAAACGCAATGTGAGCTGTAGCTAAAACATTATCAGCGCAGGAAATCAATTCAAGGCTACAAGTGCCATTAAGCCATAGATATTTTTCAGGAATTTACTCAACTGTAAGGAACAAAGGAAGGAAAAAAATCAGTATGCATAAAGGTTGAAACCATTTAAATGTTTCTATTTCCTTTGAGAGTAACTGCTACCCAAAATATTGGCTGGCTGCATTTTATTAACTGTGTTTAACTCATTAACATGCCTCCTATGGAATAATAGAGATTAGGAAAAAAAACCTGCATGTCAGGATTTAACCAATTTAAACTCTCATAATTTTCAGTAATGGAATAAGCTACACAAGTAAATCCTCTCCCGAGATGACTCTACCACAACATTTCATCAACTAATCCCTGTTACAGATGCTTCTTGCAGCTCTGGAACGGGGGTGTCCTTGTGGGCTGGGGGCGGTGGCAGCGCTGTGGGACGGCAGTGCTTTGGGGTGTCACCGGCCGAGGGGACAAGTCCCAGTCCCACAGGAAATGGGGCAGCTTTGGTGTGCCTGGAAATGCACTCCAGCCCTGGAGCGGCAACAGCACTGCACAAGGAGCACGGGAGGACAAGTTCACCCCAGTGTTATGCAGCAAATAAATCACCCGCCACATCCTCGGCACTGCGCTCACCACTCCCGTCCACAGCTCCCACCCCCACAGCCATCTGCTCCCCATCTCTGATGTGCTCTGCGGCAGCACCACGAGCCCGTGCCAGGAACATCGATGGTTTAGAGCCGTGCTGTGGAAGGAGAAGGAAACCCTCCCAGCCCAGTTTACTCGGCACATGGGGACTGAAACACCTCCTTTCGCTGTTTGCCTTGCCCAGTGCATCCCCTTTCCATTAGGTGAGTTTAGTACTCCTAATGAGCTGTTTACTAATGACAATTCCTTATGGAAATCAGGAGGAATACACCCAGGCTCACTGTACCGAGAACAAAGTGCCGACTCCATGAGCTCCCACCAAGCTGGGTGAGCCCTTCCACTGCCACTTTCCAGCCCCATGGGCTTCATTAAACCGACGATGGCAGTGAAGTGGACCCATCCCATTTGGATCCAGGCACTATCGAGGTGTCACCTGCAAGAGGAATCTGGGTTTATCAGCACATGTGCCTGCACTGCTGAAGCCACGAGCTTCCCAATGGAGTTACCACTGCAAAGGACTCGTCAGCACGCTGGGAATTACAGAGGGCACTTAGGAAAATGTACCCGAGCCTGAAGGATTCAGAGGGATGGATGGCATTAGGCTCAGACACAGAAAAACTTTCACTCAAGAATCTGGAGGGGCAGTGGT
>QWTY01006636.1:18907-38032 GCA_008033365.1 Pseudorectes ferrugineus
TTTTGTTTAAGGACGTGCCTTTAGACAATCTTAAATTCTGTACTTCCAGTGCTCACACCCTGCCTCTCACCAAGTCAGTGTATTTCCTGCAGATTATGGACTCCGAGTGCAGGTTTGCGAAATGCCGAGCGCCGTGGGACCCCGAGCCCGGCTCCTGTGACATTTAGCAGCGCGCATGGACAGAGCACTGATGGTTCCAAGGCCTGCTCCAGCTGTTTGCCACCGCCCTGTTACAAGGGACACGTTCCAGCAGTGATGTCTGCGGCCCTGGAATGTGGGGTGATGACCACCTCGGACGGTAACACAGGACACGAGGCAAGAAGTGGCAGTTTCCACCAAGTGCATTCCAGTACCCCAAAATCCTCAACCTGGAACTTCATAACATCACACCACTGGATTGTTACATAAAAATAAACACTTGCATCTGTGCACCCGAGGCCCTGCGTGCTCCATGGCAGCCAATTAGACCCAACAACCCACAGCTATTTCCTACTACGCCTCTTTCTAGCGGCTTAAAAAAAACCAGCCTCGTAATTTAATAAGGCACCTTTATTAAGCTAAATTCATTCAAAAGCTCAGAGTGATATACAAGGTTAAATACCAGTCGTCTAAAGGTTACACTGTAGCAGCAGCCAATTTGAAAAACTTATTACAAAGCCATTCTGCGTTTGATGAGATTTCTCTCACAACAGGCGTGTGCCTGTGTGCTGGGGGCCGCAGCCCCCAGAGGGACCACGCACCCCAAAACGCTCGCCTCCCCTCAGGATGACCCTGGCCACCGAAGCCTGCACCCATTGACTTTCACAGCTCTCAAGGTCCGTGCTTGGGAACTTACCAAACCACTCCAGTTATTCTGCATTTGTCCCAGTTCTTCCTTTTTTAGCTGCTCGCCCCGTTTTTGTGCCATCAGCAAAGATTATTAACAGTGACTTTTTAAGAACTTCAAATGCTTCAACTGAACAGCATCAGGCCAAGCACCCGGGCCCCTGCGTTCCCTCTAAAAATACCCGCACTGCTGATTACTCCCTAATGACTATCCTTTGAGATCTGCCAGTTAGTGATTTCTTAATCCATTTAAACATGCACTTCATCGATAATGCTTAGATGTCATTAATCAGCCGAGATAAAACATTACACCGAGTTCGGGGCCTTACAAAAGCCTAAGCCTATTATTTCCACCCATTTCCTTTCATGGGGCCAGCCCACGATCTCCACGGCAGGCGAGCTCGCTGCCCCGCAGCCTGGCTCCAGGCAGATTTGGCAAGCCTGGCTCCTCGTGCACCCCGGGTGCCGGGATGCTCCAGGGGCTCGGCTGTGGGACCCTCGCTGACCACCCCCAGCAACAACCCAGCCCACGCTTCCCGGAGGACACGCTCCCTGCTGAGGCTGAAAACAGCCAAAAAGCTTCTTCCCAAGTGCTGTGCTCGGAAACCAGCACGTGGTGTTTTTGGCAGTGCCAGACCCCAGCCAGCAGAGGAGCCGGCAAAATGGACTCTGCCCGTGACTCAGCCGAGCAGGCTCTGGCCTCTGCCAGCCGAGGAGGCGCCGGGTCCAAGTTTAAAATCCGTTTTCTGCTCCCTGCATGAATTGCTGACGCGCCTCTTGGCAAACCTGACGCCAGATGGCATCCCTGGGAGCAGGATCCACAGGCCAAGCCGTGTTCTGCCCACTGTAGGTAAATCCAGCCTCAGCATTTCCCAGATAACGCTTTACACATCTCCCTTCAGGTGGGCACTGCTTCATCCAGCTCCTCATCCCTGCTCTGCTCTGTGCCCAAAGTGAGCTGCTCAAAAAACTGACTTGTGGCAGCCTCTGATCTCACCCGGGAAAGAGCAGGAAAAATGAGTTCTTCAGTGTTAAAAGAAGTCAGCAAAGTTAACACTGATCCTCAGGTGTAAACAACAGCCACCTTTATTCCAAAATCCAGCGGGGCTGCTCATCAGGAATGCGCTCTGCATCAGAGCCAGCCCAGCCTGGCAATCCCCTGCCTGCTCCTCACCTCTGACAAGGACGAGAGGCTGCACTGCTGATTTTCAGCCAAAATACAGAAATCTATTCAATAAATAGACCCCGTGTCTAAAATAAGGAATGAGCAGGACTGGCAGATCACAGCTTGTCTGGAAGAGCCTGTCAACCCCAAACACGACTTTGCAAAATTCACCCTTAACAAAAGCAATTTAATCATTCTGCTTGTTGTGGGAAAAGGAATGCCAGAACTCGACAGGCATTTTGGGGATAAACACTTCTCTTTTAATATTTAAGCACACTCTGCTGCTTAATGCCTGCAAACGGCAGAGCCCCGGCCGCCCCACACGCTCTGTGCTCCCAACAACATTCCTCCGAGAAAACCTTATTAATGAGCTCACAAACGAGCACCCAACTGGGAAATGTCACAAACAAGAGCGGCTAATGCCCCAGAAAATCAAATAACTGAACACTCGGCTGATTGTGGTGCTTTTCATATTCACTAAAAGAAAAAAAAATAGCTTTAAATCAAAGTTTCTGAAGGGGTCAACACCTCGCTGAACAAAACAACTCATTTATTCGCTTTTAGCGATCTCCAGATGATAAATTACATTGATGTTAATCACTTCACTGCAAACTATGCAATTAATATTTGTACTGGACGGAAATGTAAGGATTACTGGAGATGCGGCAGCAAACGTATGTGGCCGATTTTGAACATAATTGGGCACAAAAAGTTTTCCTATCGCAACAGCAGGGGCTGCAACAAGACTCCACTGGGGCAGACTTTAAAGGTACACGTGTAGACATTACAAAAATGAATGCGCAGTTAATTATAACTTCAGAAAAGGACACAAAGCCAGCCCAGAGGAAAGGCCACATCCAGGCTTTGACACTCACTTCCAGTATCATGTAATGAGAGCAGCAAACGCACCACAAGGGCTCAGCTCGCACGTCTCCCAGAATATCTGGTTCCATTCAGTTCCTTAATGATATTTTAATGCATTTTGTTGCTTCATTTCCTTTCTAAAATTACACCCAACGCACTGGTCTCCCATCGCTCACTGACGGATCCGAGCCACAGGAAGAGAGCGACTGCAGCAGAACTGGGGACGTTTCCACTCCAGTGCCACGGACTGCGGCTGCCACGGCGCAGGGCTGAGGATGCTCCTCAGGCGTGGAAGTGTTCTGGCCACTGCGAGTGCACGGCACTGTTGGTCCAACCCTGCTTTGCTTTTGAGGAGTGTTAGGGGAGGGTTTCACGCACATTACACTGCCTGTTTGCAGAGATTTCTTTTCAGTAACGCACCCTGCAGCCACGTGAAAGCATTCACCTCAAACTTCACCACGGGCCATGCTGTGCCAGGGTAGATATGCAACAAACGGCTTAGTCCGTGAGTAGGACAAGTTAAGACCCAGCACTGCTGTTTTCTGCTTTTTTCTGGGAAAACAAACGCCACAACTTTTGAGTTGCATCTCAGAAAAAGTATCTCCCTACTCTGAAATTTAGTCAGACAAAAAATACCTCATTATCCGAGCAGGCTCCATCCATCATCCTCCTGTCCTTCCCCAACACATTTCATGCTCCAGTTGGATACATTAAGTGCAGAGAAAAATGACATCTGCTGAGAAAAACATTTTCTTGTGCCCTGCTGATGTTCTGAAGGGGGGGATCCGCTGTGCCCGTGAGGGGAGCGGGCAGGATTTGTGGGGAGCGAATGTCAGAGCAGAGAGTGGAACACGCAGCCCAAGTGACCGACCTGCTGCAAGGAAAGCAGCAACACCCACACGGGATGAGCAAGGAATTCCGGGTGCCGTCTGCAAGGTAACGCCATGGACAGTGGCAGGAGAAGCGTCCTCTGCTGAAGCTGCACATTCCACACCTAAAATCAACTGAGAAGGGGTCAGTGCAGGAGCCCCAGCTCCCCCCACGGCCGAGCTCCACGGGAGCACTGATGGAGACACCTGAGTGCACGGAGAAGAGCCTCTACCTCCTGTCCAGGCTCTCCCACTGGCCAACAAATCATCGTCGTGAGACAGGAGAAGCTCACGGGTAAGGGTTTGCTCTGAAACTGCCTTTTCTTTAAGCTAAAGCCCTGCAGCAGGTATGAAATGCAGGTGTCTGGCCATGCTCCAGCCCATCGAGTCCTGGAGCCACAAGGTCACATCACAGGACAAGTTCTTGGGCCGGGGCTCCTCTCTGGCCATCTGCTGCTGCCCACCCAAGGAACAGACCGGGCTAACGGGGTCAAGTCCCCACACTGGAACATAATCACTTTTAACAAGCTCAGAGTTTAATTCAGAACATAAAACCACATCAGTCTGAACTCCCTTCTCCTGCTCATCCCCATTCCCTCCCAAGGAGGCTCCGTGCCTCATTCCCACAAACAGCTCTGGAACAGCCCAAGGAGATGCCAAGATCAGCGATAAGGGCAGAAACCTGTGCACAGGATGCAGCAGGGCCTCCAGTGCAGGAGCTGAACAAAGAACTGTGCTTTAGGGGTGCTTTGCCCTCATTGCACTGGCAACTCCTCAGGCTGCAAACCAAAGTGGCCAAGGAGGGATTTATTTGAGGAAGAAGAGAAAACATGTTAGCTTTTTTCCCCCTAACAGTGGCCCTCTCCTATTCCACCAAATCACCAGGATTCCAGAGAGATTTCTGAAAGGAAGCCTCAAGGTTGTCCAATGCCCTTTCAACCCAGCGAGTTCCAATCCCCTCACACAACAGGGTAGATGGGATTTTTTGCTCTTCCCCGTTAAGTATTTGATCAAGCCTCACAAAGGTGCTAATGTATTATTAAAGCTAATGGAGCTCTACAAGAAATGTTAATGGACATTAAGTTTGCATAAATGAATTACACATTAGCACAGTCGCAAGAAATCTTGTATCTGTCAATTTAGGCAGTATCTGATCATTCCTGTTTTCCTCATTACAGGAACATTACTTCCCGCTAGTTTCGGAGATACGAGAATTGTAACCAAGATGTTCATAATGAAACTACATAATGAAGCAGATGAAATAAATTAAAACAAAACTTCCTCTCCTCCTTTCAATGTGATGTAGTTGAAGGGACCTTACAAAAACAAGGACTTTGAATTGTCTCAGGGCCTGGTTTTCCAAGCACACGGCCTCGCTGTAGGGACCATCCCACTTTGCTTTTGGGAGCTGTTTCAGAACAGAGGGATACATGTACACAGCTCCAAAGTTTCCACCAGGTGCATTTGGGACCACAGATATTTCCAGGTACCTGCTTGCTGCTGTCATGTACAGTGGAGCAGCTCCTAAGGGAAGTGAGATGCATTATTAACAATGAACATGTCAGGAGCAGTACAGGAAATAGGCTGGCTTCAATCAGTGCTGCTACTGCAGATTACACAGAATTCCATACTCTGATGTACAAAATCAGTCGATGCTGTATGTTCACAGTGCACAACACTGGGTTTCTCCTGCACAATACCCAGTTTTTGCCAGTAAACTCGCCACGGTGGCCAGTTGCTTTGAAGGGGGAGTAGAGAAGCATTTTTTAAAGAGATAAGTAGGTTGCTAAAGAAAAATACTCAGATTTAATCTGTTCTGACCATTAAAAAGCCCAGTCAGAAACCTTTGATGCAAATTCTATGTACAGAGAGTTATTTCATAAGAGAACAAAGGTGAGTATTTACGGTATCACAGAGGGCTGGGAAAGTCGTGGCTTCACCCATGAAGTGTTACCTTACACTGTGATTATGATTTCTACGTAACAGGATATAATCCTCATCGACGCTGGAATTTTAACACGTAGCGAACGGTTCCTGAACTCCCAAGCACACAATTTTATATATTAAGAGAATTAAAGGTTCTGCTACTCACACATGACTTCCAGGTAACGCTGTGTCTGCAAGTCTTTGACTGCAGGGTGATCCACCAGGCAGATGACAGGGACCCCGTCGTCCTCCCGCCCCACCTTCAGCAGGAGCTGGCTGGTCACCGTGTACATGTCGGACCACCGCTCCACCTCCGACTTGCCTGGGGCAGGGAACAGAGAGAGCCCAGCGATGAGCACCCCCTGCAGCAGCCAGGCCACCTCCCTCCTGCCCACGTTCCCTTTGGACGCCCATCCCGTCCTCCTCTCTGTCCGGTTCCGGCCAAGCAAAGTCCACGCGATGTTACTGCAATGATTAACAATCCCCTTAACGCCGCCCCCAAACCCCAAACTCTTACATCAATGAGCTACAAATCCCCTCCCACTCCTGAATCAACAATTAGCTACAAAAGTGATTTAACAGATTAAATTAATTGAAAGTAGTATCAATAGTTGGGAGCATCCGGCAGTGCTCCGTTTGAGGGAGGGGAGCCCAGCTCCGGACCGGCTGCCTGAGGGATGCCGTGATGGAAACGAGCAGGAAGACAAGACAAAACGAGACAAGACAAGACAGGAGAAAAAGGATTTTTCCAGGAACTCAGCAAGCGCCCGCTGACAGCGCAGCTCCACTCTGATCTGTGCCTTTTTATTTAAGAATTCACAGGCAAAATGCTAAGAGTAACTTCTGTAGCAGAGCTCTTCCAGACACCAAATATTGCTGTATAATATATGAGAGTGAAACAGGTGACACGTGCAGACACCCCTTGATATTTGGAGGAAAAGCTTTCCCATGGGCAAAGCCACACTTCCTGTGATTCACAAACTCACAGCCAAGTGTTTCAGTCTCTACTCTGCTAAAAAAAAAAATCTGAAGACTGAGCAGGGTGAGGTGGTATTACATGAAGCTCAGCACTCTTCCCAGAGAACACAAAGCTGGGATTCGACTGCTAACACAAGAAAACTCAATCAAGAAGCTGGACAGGTCAGGCAGAAAGGGACAAACACTTTGTCCTGCTGCCCACTGGGATGGGGAAGGGAACCAGAACAGCATCGTTAACTCCCTGCACACCACGGCGCTGCGACTCAGCGGGGCACCACTTCGCCAGGCAGCAGGTTTGCATCCCACCTGTATCAGCATCCTCCCAGCATGTGGCCTGCTCAAATGCTCTGAAGTGCTGGGCTTAAGGAGAGGATTTTATCCTGTCCTTGCAGGGGGGTGGGTTTGAAGTAATGAGTCTGGACTTCTGCAGAGAGTCCGTCAGTGTCTCAGACTGGGTAAAGCACAAAGGTGTTGTCAACCAAGCTCACATCTACATGCAGACTTAAACTAACAGCATGTCACATGCAATCAGAGTCAGTGACTTGAATGTGCAAGTACTGGGAGCAACCAGACTTCAGGGAGTCAGAGAAACCCATCTTGGATGAATATTCAACTGAACACAGGGAAAACGCTCTACAAACAAGGGAGCTAGACGTGAAGGTGAATTGCAAATCTTTACAGCCCAAAGCGCAGACGATCCCTCTTGTACCTAAAACAGGGCAGAAAGCTACCCAAGCCACACAGAAATGAATTCAGTGCACAGCTCTGGGCTCCTCAAGGTCACCTGCAGTTACAGCAGGACTCCAGAACCCGGCACTCGAGGCTGGCAGGTAGGCAGAGGACCAAATGGAGTTCAGCCCCCTGCGTTAGGGAATAATCTGTCTGCCCACACAGTGCTTTGTTCCTCAGCTGGTGCTCAAAGGAGCTCGCTCTACTTTTTTTCTTTTTTTTCCCCTTAAACTGGCAGCAGAGAACAAACACCCAGCGTTACATAAATCACTTCAGCTCCCTGAACAAAGCAAGGGACTGAGAGGACACATCTACCGGTTAGCTCCTTGTTGCCTTTGAACCATCTGATGGTGGTGGCTGGTCTGCTGGCCATGGCGGTGCAGTTCAGCTCGATCTCCTCTCCCTCCACGGCCGTTTCTTTCTCGATATCAATTACCAGATTGCGTGGTGGGACTGGAATGGGAAACACAACACAACACACACCAGATGAAAAAAACACCTTTTGATCACTAACACAAGACAAAACCTTGAGGAAAACCTGTAAAATCTACTGAAGGAAACAAGCAACCAGCATTTATTTGATCTTTCAATCAATCAAACCCTTTGATAGGTGGTTTTGCAGTAATTGGAGTGAGCACTTTCACTCTCCACCTAATAATCACCGCAGTCTCACAAATTATTACTTATCAGGGTTGTAACTTTCTGTTCCCTCTCCCAAGCAGGCACCGTTCCAGGGAAAGCCGCAGCCTCCTGCACTACTCGGGTGTGTGCTGCTATTTAAAAATCCAGCTTGACTCCGTGCACATTTCCTGACTTCTCTGACAAGGAGAGGAAACACAAAAGCTGACACTTGGCACTGCATTACTTACCAAGCCTCTAACCTCCACGGCAATTTTTCTCTCCTGCTGTTCAGCTCCAAGGCTCAGCCATGAGCATGGAAGCAGGCCAGCAAACATCAACCTCATTTAAGACGCTCTTAAAGCAACTGAGCAGAAGCCTGGAGTGGAACACCATCCCTTGGGAACAGCCCTGCCTCCCACCGCACCCTCACAAACCACCCCAAAAACCATCCCAAAGAGAGGAGGGAGCCGGCTCTGCACCCAGCCACAAGTGCCACGTCCTCTGGGGTGGAGATCTGCTGCTCTGCCCAGGCACACATCTTCCCTAGATCAGGAGTCTCTCAAAACACAAAGCTGGAAGATTGTATGCAATGAAAAATCATCCAGTAATACTGAGAAACAGCCTGTAACTTCAGGGGTAACAACCACTGCGGCACAGCCCAGAAATGGGACAAGTGAGCTTAAAAACTAACATGGGAACAAGGGAATCTCTTCCCCATCAAAGCACCAGCAGCAAGGCAAAACTCAGGAAAAAGTGAACAGCGAGAGTTCTTATGGCAGAGTCACGGCTTCAGAAAATCCCAGAACTTCCAAAGGAAACTCATCTTTGCTCTGATCAATGTGATTAAGCAACTGCATAGTTCAGATGTGACTCACAGGTCTTTGAGCTAATGAAGAACAAATATGTATAAATACCATCCAGATGATCAAATGGACTAATTAGTCACTTGTGGCTTCTCTCTAAAAAGAACAGAATGGGCTACATATTTGAGACTTTCTCATGTTCCAATTAAGCATGAATAAATCTACATATCGTGTCACAGAAGACATGAAAGTGCTGAAGCAAATGTGCAGCTCCCTCCGAACGCCGGCTGCAAAGGGGGACACCTTGACACCTCCCTCTGCTCTCCTGAGCTGGCAGCACTAGAAGCAGACCAGCAAAATCAGTCTTTGATACAACTTAAGATCTATCAAAGGCTGGGCGATGGCCACGAGATTTTTGGTGGGGAACAAGTTCCTGGGAGGACCAGCCAACGCCAACACAGAGAACTCCTCCGCCCTGGCTCATTTGTTCCCCTAATTAGGGAAACAATAATAGAAAAGACAGACAAGACAAGCTATCCCCGCTGTCGCAGTGCCCAATCTCTCTGTGCAAGTACTAAGACCCCTCCTTCATCTTCTAATAATAAACCTCCCTCACCCTTGCCTGCTTCCTGAGCTGAGGTTTGACCCATGTACACGATGAAGCTGACAAGAAACCACCTCCTTTATGGATGTGGGGGAAAGGCAGAACACACACTGGCCATGCCACAAAGGCTTCTCAGAAACAACTGAAGTACAAGGCAAGAAAATAGACTTTTCCCTCAGTTCTGAAGCACAATTCATGCTTAAAAAAACCCAACAAAAACCTGCATTATGTCTCCCACTTGAAAGACGTGCAGTGCTGGCTTACAGGTGAATGAAATGAGTATTCTGATTTCAAACACCTTCTCAGCATTGCCAGCAGTGAAATTAAATCCAACAAACTGTTTTTGCCTGGGCACGATTAGAGGCAGGAGCTGGAAGAGCTTCCCGTGCCTGCAAGCGCTGGAAAGTGCACAGAAACTTTGAAGGTGTTGATAACTGTAATAGCTGGAGTAAAACTGCTTATAAACATTACTTAACAACGTATAAAAACCTAAGACCCAAATCTCATTAAGCAAAAGAAGGAAGATTTAAACTAATCAGCAAGTGAGATCTTACATTAAGTCACCCTCCCTGATTCAGGTTCTCCCACTAATAGAGCCTTAAAAGCTGCTGCTAATCGGCAGGAACCGCTCTAACAGAGGAGCTGCTGTCACTGCCAGCGCGTCGGTCCTGTGGCCACACTGCCCAGCCACCAGCACTCAGTGTTCAAATCCTTGCTTCAAACCCCTCTCCAGGTGGCTGGAGCTCTCCCAGCGCCACACCAGATCCCATCCCACTGACCCTGTGCGTCCAGGGACCCCAAAGCTCCCTGCAAGCACCGGCCCGTCCTTACCGAGCACCGTGATTGTGGTGTAGATTTCCTGGGGGGGGTCGGTGTAGAGCTGGCAGAAGTACCTCCCTTCATCAGAGATGGACACGTTCGTCAGGGACACTCGGAGCTCGCTGTTGGAGAAGTTCACCAGCTGGAACCTGCTGTCCTTCAGCGCTGCGGGGCAAGCACAGCCTGGGTGACTGCACCGAGAAAGACAACATCCCCTTCCCGCCACGCCACAATCCCAGAGATCCCCACAGACAGCAGCACATCGAGGTGAGCACCCCTGGGCTCCTGGTTAGCTTCCGTCCTACTTCCTACCTCGAAGCTGGACCTATAAAATCTTTTGGTTCTCAGATCATTTCAAATAATCAACATGAGAAAATCACTGGGCACAGCATCAAATCTTTGGACATGGTTTTATTACCAGGTGGCTTAGGGATGTGTAGGTAAAATGCTTATGGTGTCTACACAGCCCCATCACTGACTGTAGGCACTCAGGGACAGCCTGAATGAGGAAGGAACTGGGAAAAGTAGAATTGAAAGTTTGTTTGCTGTCCTGTTGTTTCCTGGGCACAGAGTACGGCTGTGTCCCCACAGTGACACTAACACAGACCATTCAAAGCATCTCACTGCAGCCACCGTGGCACTGTCACCACAGGACAGACTTATCCACTGGACACGCAAGCGATGAGAGATTTCAGTTTGGGTATAAAGCAGCACAGATTGGCCCGAAATTTTCAGTCTTTGGCCTGAAGAGATTACCTCTGAGAACACTGTGCCGTCTCGGTGTCGCCCTGCTCAATTTGTTTGTGTCAGCTAAATATTGAGCACTCAATTGCAATTCACCCTGAATTACAACAATCAATTCCTATCGCAAAGTAAGATGCTCTGACTTTTAGAGGGGACCGTGAAGTTTTCCATTAAGGAGAAGACTATGATTGTCTATCTCACCTCCCTCCACAGAACCAACTGAACTGTAAGTGCCCAGCACTGCATAAACAGGAGAGATCTCAGCCAACGCCGTGTCCTGAGCACAAGTGAGGCACAGGAGGAGTCATGACCAAACGAGGAACCACGAACTTACGCCTGAAATCTCTGAAGTAGATGGTCTGCCTGTTGGGGTTCAGCAGCTGGATCACCGAGTCGTCGCTGTTCTTGACGCGGCAGCTGATGGTGGCCACATCCCCCTCCACCACTGTCACGTCCTCCGTCACCAAGTTCTGACCATCACCTGCAGGACACAGCAAAGGCAGGACTCAAGGTCAGAAGTGACACCAGCGGGTTTCATTTGGGAATGAAAAACTCCACTGCCACCATGGGAGGAACACTGGCCAGTGAGCCATCGACTCTGAGCCATGGGAAAGGAGCTCTGTGATGGAAACAGAGGAACAAGGACTACTGCCCCACACAGAAACACCAAAAACTCCCTTCCTCTCCCAACAGACAAATCTCGTTAAATTACTTTGAAAGAACAACTCGCTGTAAGAAGCACTTATCCCTTGACTGGAGCAGACAGACTTCAGGGAATCAGTCGTTACTCACTCCGTGTAATCAGTAGGTGCTATTAATGCCCAGAGGCAGGGAAAAAAAAGGATCCCGTGCAATTATGCCGTGGGAGCCTTGTAATCATTTACAGGTCATCACCCCGAGAACTCTCCTCCTAATGAATCGAAGCATCGCATCACCCGCACGCTGAGACATTCGCCTCGAACGCCGAGGGGAGGGGGAATAGTGCCTTGCATTTCAATTTTTCCATAACTATTGGGAATCAAAGTGGGAGAAATGTTGAGACTTTGATTGGCAGTGTTCCAAATGAAGCCAGGATACCTGGGCACTTGGCCACAGGCTGGGTGGTCAGAGAATCCTCTGCTGCTCCACAGCTGCCTTAGCCACGAGAAACCCAAAAATGCAGGATTAGGATAAAGTTTGCACACAGGAAATCTGGGGATGGTATTTAAACCCCAGTTTTTCTCTCACCCTGCATTTTCTTCATTTTTCTTTCTCTCCAACTTGCCTTTATTATTTGACATCCCTTGGAAACTAATGTTTGACAAAAAGGTGCATTGTTTGGAAAGAGAAAGATTGATAAACCATCAGACTCCTCTCCACGCCTGATGGGCAGCGAGCTGAACTCTGGGCACATTTTTCTGCCCTCTCAGTATAAATTTTAGACAGATTCTCCAGATTGATGAACTTTTAGGAGCAACAAGAAGATTTACTATCAAACAGTAACACCCGTACTGGAGCACAGACCCCAAGCCCCGTTCAAGAGGGGCAAAGAGCCTGTCCCAGACATCTGCCTGGCTCCTGCTCTACGTTCTGTGCATCAGGATGAAGCTGGTCCTGCTCAAAGCCCTCTGATCAGAAGATGAGCATTCAGCCACCCCACCACGCTGTCAGCACCCTTAACGTGCTGTTCTTGAACCTTGGGGACACATGTTAATGGTAGCTTTGGCAGCGATGGGTTAATGGTTGGACTCGATAATCTTAGAGGGCTTTTCCAACCTAAATGATTCTATTCTCAAATCCCAAACCACAGTGCAGACCCCAAAGGCCATCACAGCAGAGCCCTACCCTGCCTGTGCCACATCCTGCTGTGGAGGTGCTGGAGCAGCCCTGCACAGCCACAGCCAGGTCCTGGCATCAATGAAATCAAACATCTCAAAAGTGGTTCAAGCAAAAATATTAAACATTACTAACTGCTTCTGGGGAATAATTTTATCAAACCCATTCAAAACAAGGTTCTTGCACAAGGATCAGCTTGATATGTTCTCATAAATGCAATATTCCCTACAAATCATTAACAAAGCTATTAAGATTCGATTTCCATCTAAGCAATTATTGCCAGCATATTTTTTTACATTTACTTTAAAAGACTCAATCCTATTTTCAATTCATTAAACTGTTCCTTGCGTTTACTGAATTTTACATCAGCTTAGAAGACTATTTGAATTAATAAGAATTACAGTAGAAGTAATTTAGAAATAAATTATTTGAAGTTCAAGCCACTGAAGCTTTTCACGCCGGGATGCTGCTGCATTAAACCTGCCGATGGATGGCTGCAGAGTCCAGCACCTCGGTCTGGGCTGGCACCAGATCCCTCTGAACACGGCTTTTATCCGGGTTAATGACGGGCAGGGAGCACATAAGGACACGCTGAGCCCCTCCACGGCTCGGAGCAGCCACGGCCTCCTGGGCTTTGCCTCTTTGTTCTGAATCAAAGGGCGTCTGATCGGCCGCCGTCTGCTCTGCTGACCTAAACGTGCCTCACCACAGGCACCGGCGTGCACCCCTCCAGATTTTGGGGCGTCTATTCCTATCTGCTCCTGCCTACCAAGGCAGGAAAGCTATTTCCATGAGCAGCATCAATTACAAACTCCAAATTAAATAAAAATGCAACACAAAGCAAGAACTCTTTAGACCCATCCTCATTGTCAACACCTCGGGAAGTTTCTCAGTAAATATTTACTGTCAGTGTATACGTATTTTGAGGAGCATTAAAGTACACACACAGCATGACAATATTTTGGAACAGAAAAGGACAGGCTGGGGAGGGGAGATGAAATTTATGGACCCAACAGGGAATCTCAGGAGTTGAGAGAAGCAAAGGAAAATTACTGTTGAGAACCAGCGTTAAATCCCTGGTAATGCTTTGGAGGGGCACAGCACAAGCAGATCTAACAGAAAGCCCCCAGCAGAATAACAGGGGACAGATTTTCATCTATTACACGTGAAGGGACTATGACAGCACCGTGTCCATGCATCAGACCAAAGCTTCCTGTTGGGACTCCAACACGAGGGACAAATCCTCATCCCAGTGTGTGACTGGCTGGACAGATTCCAGGACAGACTCCAGGGCTGGACTTGGAGTCTTGAAAATCTTGACCTGGAGTACCAGGCATTGCTCCAGAGGGAGTGGAACAGGAACAGAAAGGAAGCCACTTTCTGTGGGGGGCGTCTCCGGGGTGAGCTCCTGTCTCTGGGCAACACCTGCACTGGTGTTAACGAGCAAGGGAAACACCAAAACGGGTGTCTGCAGTGCCAGGAGGAGGGAAAATACAATGTGTGCTTCCTTCATTACCCAAAGCACTTCTCCAGCCTCATTTACTGAATCTCCCTTTGCAAGGTGAAAAACGACACCGTGTTTTATATTTACTGGAAGGGGGAGTGGGGGGGGGACACAATGCTTGAGGGATGCTTTGGCTGCAACATGTACAATTAATTTTTGCACTTGTCTTCCTGTCTTAGACCACTGCAGTCTCTCCTCTTAAGGCTGCAGACAGACACAGACGAGTAAATTGTGTTTCAAACAAGTTCCCCTCAGCTGGACACAGCCCAGGGACCTTGGCTCATATGCAGCGGTCACATTTAAAATCAATTCTTTCTCCGCTTGTAGGACACCGGGCTAGAGGGAAGCGTCAGGGAGAGAAGAGGGAAAGATTAAAAATACGTGCTGGGGAGCATGGTTTTTCAATTTCTATGGAATTTCTAATCACAGGTGCCCCAGTGTGAGCTGCAGCACTGCTGGCTCAGTCTGCGGGATCCCGACACAAATGCTTTCCAAGGAACAGGGGTTTTCATTACACCTGAACTATGTAAGCCCCTAAACCTAAACAAAATTTCTCTTAATAGATTGAGTCAGAAGAAACAACTCACACAGATACACAAACTGTCCACGTGCTCAAGGAAAAAAGCGACACAATGCTCCATCCCCAGAATGAACACAATTTGAATGTCAACATTCATCTATCAGTTTCAAGTACCTAAAAGGAACATGGTGGTTAAAGAACCATCCAGAGCTGAGACAAGTGGGTTTATAAACACTGAGCATCCACCTCCCCAGAAGTTCCTTTGTGTTCCTTCTCCTCCCTGAGCTGAGCAGCTCCTCTGGTCTCTCACCCATCACTGAGAGCTTCATCTCTTCCCTTTAAGACAAACATCACAATCGGCTTTTCAGGAAGAGAACGGGAACCAAAGAGACTCTAGGTCGTGGATCAGATACAGGAAAAAGGAGGGAACCCAATGACCATTAAACTACTCTGCAGATTTGCTTCTAGGACAGAGAGGAGAACTGCCAAGGCAGTGCTGGGAGAAGCTGCTGGAGCTCTGTGCATCTGGGCTCCAAGTCTTGAGAGACTGTTTTAAAAAGCTGCAGTTGTCACACTTGAACTCTGGAAAGGAACGGACAATCCACACTGATTGTGCTGGCAAGGAGAGGCAGTCACTGCCAATGGAGTTAATTTCATGGCATCTTTTCATGGGCGAGAGAATGGCAACAGCTGGAGACCAGGCTGCCCACAAAAAGCACGCGGGCACCCGCGTGGCCCTCGCTGCAGGAGGGCAGAGCTGCGGCGGGAGGGAGGGTCCTGTGCCGGGAGGGAACAGGGAGGGTCGGAATGCAACGCTCGTGCAGCCCCACCACAGCCAGCCTGGATTCCTCCTCTGTCCGAGGCACACCAAGACAGGGCTGTTCTCACCCCTCAATAAAGGTTACTGTGAGAGCCTGGGGTGCAGGGAGGGCGGGAGAAGAGGCAGCTGCTGCTCCTTCCACTCATGCACAGCCCCTAAGGGAAACTCTCCAAGGCCACGGAGCCTGGGGCCAGACGTGGCACCTCCGAGCAATTCTTCTGCCAGTGTGGCCCTCACCCCCAGAGGAAAACGTTGTTTTCCATCAAGATTCACAACTAACCTTTTGAAACAGCAACTTTCTCTTCCAATAAGATGTAATTACCAGCTTTGTGACCCTGAGTCAAGCCTCTCTGAGATTTTCCTGCATTCAAGTAGCTCTTATTCCCTCTTCAGCATCTTCTCCATGGCCAGCAACAGACTCAGCAACTCCAATTCCCAGGCAAAGAGCTCTTCAAAAAAAGTGATGGTGGCAAACAAATAGAATTCTAGAAAAATCTCCCTTTTGAGTTAGTTCTACACAGGTCTGTCAGCTGCAATACAGCACTGGGGAGTCTTGCCCATGAAAATCCCTTGCTGAGCACCAAGAGGAACAAGGACTTTCCAGCAAGGTGCAGCAGAGCCAAACTGGGCAGAGCTCGCTCAGGGATGACAGGAATGGGGTATGGCAGCTCCACGTCTCCCTCTGAGGCAGAGACTACAGCAAACTGATATGGTAACGCTCACCTGGTACTTGGATTTTTACCTTCAGGTTTAATGCACGTTACCCTGTCTTTGTGCTGCAGCCAGGTTTAAGAGAACTGCTCTGAGGAAGGGCACTGCCAACAGATGACTTTGCTGTGCCAGGTCTGGGATCCCCTGGTGACACTCAAAGCCCCAGTTCCCATTTAGGAGGGAAAAAAGGAGGGGTGGGAGGAATTAGCGTTCACAGAAACTGTTCCCAAAATGTTGATTTCCTTGAGTCTCCCTGACGTTGTCTGCAGGAACAGACCCGCTCCTGCCGCCAGGATCTCATCCCTTGTGTCACAGGCTGTGCTCAGCCCCAGCAGCCACGGGGACCTCTTTCCCCTCCTTCTCAGCACAGATTTTCGCGAGCGAGCACTTTCGGCACCTCTCCGCAGCGCCGCGCCCGGCTCCTCTCCCCGCTCGCGCCCGCCGCAGTCACACTTCCCCTGAATTACTCTCCACACTCAGAGGGAACGTGCAAGATGGTGCTAAAAATTACTTATTGTGAGGAGCAAGTTTATGCTATGAAACAGCCACTTCAGAGAAATATACGGCAAATTCAAGCGAGTTGTGCACAGATATTAAATTTGTGGAGAAAAAAAATGCCATTGCCACCTTTATGGCTTTTCTGGCTTAAAAGGTAAGAATAAAAGATGACAATAGCTCCGAAATTACACTGGAGGCTGCACTGACTTTAAACATAGCGAATATCTGTGTGATGCAATGGCATCAGGGAATTCTTTCCACTGCTTGAAACCAAAATGGTACAGGGACAAAAATCCTGCGTTACGCCCAAATTAAAATATCTCTTTGGATCTTAAGAACAAAATTCTTTTTTCTGCCATGAAAACCTCTGCACCTGTGGCCAAAGGGTGTTACAGACTGAAGCAGTTCCTTCGCCCTCCCCTCACACTCCTGTTGCTGCCAATCCCCCCGTCTGCGCAGATTTATGATCTGTCACCTGTGCTGGGATTAGATGTCACCCTTGTCTTTCTATTACCCAGATATTGATAGATCAAACTCCCTGGCCATACGTCGCCTGTCCCTTCAAAGGTTACTGCTGGCGGACACTGAGGATCAATATCCATCTGCTCTGTCACTGACCAGAGGGGACTCGGCAAAGGCAGCGCCGGGAGCCCGGTGAGGAAGAATTCGGAATGGCAGCAGAAGTCTGCTGCTCTGCATATCTCCGGTTTTTAGTCCACATTTCTAATGTGCTTCTAAGAAACAGAAGCAGCTGGTCTCTTGCTTTGGTCGCGGCAGTTGATGGTCCATTGCCTAGACAGCAAAAGGTCACTTACTAAAGACTGTCCTTCTCCCATAAGGTCAGAGATTTATCCAAGCGTCCCCCAAGGACACTGGTGTGAGCGGCTCCTCGGCTGCACCGTGGACACAGAAGATCTTCTGAGGAGGATCTGGGAAGGGGAGGCTGCTGAGGACTCTGAGGGGGCTGTTGGGGGACACTGAGGGACAGAAGCGAGGAAGACCAAAAGGGCAGGAAAGGGCAACAAAGCTGTGAGTGGCCCCTCAGCAGAAATACAGTCAGGCACCCTTCCCTCATGTTCCTGACACTCAGCCACCACTGGCAGCCAACACCTGCCAAGGACACCACCTAAAATCCACTGCTGCCATGCCCCAGCACTGCTTGGAAGCAGCATCAGCAAGGGAGAAGGTTTGACAACACGAGACGGTCCCAGCAGGCTGCTGCCTCCACTCAGCGTGTTTAAATAACACTCAGTTAGCATCAACACACGTTTATTATTAATGGAGCCCTAATACAGAATTCCTTATCTGCATTTATCTTCCAGCTACATCGCTACCAAGGACACCCACAGCCCAGATCCAAGGAAGGAGACCTTGATTAAACCCGAGTTTCAAACACAGGTGGAATTTCCTTTCCCTGCCTTGACTTGCTCCATGGGGAGCTAAACCCTGATGAGGAGCAGGTTGCTGCAGGTAAGAGGAGGAAGCACAGATGAAATATTCAGTTTTCACAATCAAAGAGCATGTTCTGTGCATTTCCCTGACCAGAACAACACCTGCTGCCTCACACTCCTTTCTGTCTCTGCCACAGAGGTAAAGCTACAGCAGCCCCTGCCAAAACCTGAGCACGGGAGGAGAGAATTTACATGTTTGCAGGTTTGTCACCATCTCTGTCACCTCTGTTTTTGCCCTGTGGTGGCCGGCAGCTACCACCTGCCTCGCACCGAGCACGGCACTGCTCACACCCTGAGCTGGCACAGGGATCTGTGGAGGGAGAGCCCCATCTGCTCTCTGTCCACCTTCCCCTCAGCACAGATCCGTGTTCCCAGGGGTGTCAGTCGGGGACTGCGGCTGGACAGGGGACACAGTGGGGGGACCATCCCATGGCACTGTCCAGCAGCAGAGAGCCCTTCCACAGACCCCACCATTCCAACCCCTCAGCTCCAGACACTCTCTGTCCCCTCCAAGCCCTCTGGGATGATGCCATTGCTGTTAAGGTCTGCTCTGGTACACACTCAGCTCCTGGATCCGACAGCACCTGCGCCCCAGGTGCACCCCAGAACACCGATTCCCATTAGTCAGAGCGACGGGGTTTCCAATAACAAGGAATCCTGTTTCAAGTCAGATGATGGGTTTCACTTTACTCTAATGAGCAGATATGTCTTATATCCATACCTGTTACCCATTTCTTGCAGACTTTTTCACATCCTTTTTATTTTTTACTGTCAGTAGCATCTGTCACAACGTGCGGCTTAATAATCTCTTTTAAACCCAAGAAATCTGTATTTCCATAAAGCACTCACGATGAATTCT
>QWTY01006637.1:0-13887 GCA_008033365.1 Pseudorectes ferrugineus
TTTTCATTCTTTTATCCCATTCTTTCTTTTTCCCAGATCATGTTTTACCTTTGCACTTCTTTTTTCTGCTGCTGTTCTCCCTTCTCTTTAATCGCTCTGCCTGCCTCTCTTGCTCTGCATTGACACTTGAAAGAAAATACCCTCAGTCAGCAGCTGAGATCTCCGTGTCTAGAAACAAAACCGAACTGCAGAGGACAAAATGCTGCAGCTCCCAAGCTTCCCAGAAGAGACAGTTCACTGGATTTCACCACAGAGCTTTCTCTAAACCAGATCAGCTTGGAATGTAAATTTAATCCTTTTTAGCTTCTCATTAAAAGGTACATGATCAGTCTGAAACTCTCCATCCTACAGTCTTCTCTGGTTGCGAGAATGTAAAGAAACAATCCTATCTCTTTCCTCAAATCACTTAATCTCCTAGTTGCTGGCAATCTGTATTAAGCCATCTTTTTTCCCAGAAAAGGATCAAGTATTTTTCTCTGCTGAATGAATGTGGGTTCTTTTACCTACAACTTGAAACTCTCCAACAACAGCGTGCAAATCAGTGTTTTCTCACCTCCCTGTGTCCCACAGTTAGAGTTCAAATAGGACAATATGCATAAAGAAGTCTTCATGTATTGGTGAACACTGCCTATTTTTCACATTAAACTGTTGGAACAGAGTCTGAAGCTTGGGAAGTTACTGTAACAAGCAACTTACAGGAACATCTAGCAAGTCTTTTAAAATTACAGAACAATACCCTGAAGTTAGAAAGCAGGGCTGAGTTCTCACGTGGCTTTCCAACATGCTGCCAATACTGATTTAAACCACCTCCAAACTTGACCCCCAGCACACAATCTAACCAGGGTCAGAGAGCTCACATCACCACAGCACCAAACCTTCGGGCCTGCCTGTGCTTGGTACCATTCAACCTTCCCACCAGGGCAGTTCAAAGAGCAGGGATACCCTGGGAAATTTAACATTAAAGAAACAGTCAGCTAGTTGCCACTGAAGCAGCACCGAACTCAAGACTGGCAGGTGTCCCATAGACTTCCAGAACCAATAATTTCAACCAGTGAAAAGTATTTTTTTGTCTATTTTTTTTCCTTTCCTCAAAATCATACCAGAACCTCTTTGAAACTTAGTTCCTGTAACAAAACGTTTCATATCTTTCTCTAAAGCATTTTTAATGGGACCAACAGGAATGAGGAATGCACCTGTCATTACCAGAATCATATTAGCACTAACTAACATTACTGAACTTTTCCCTTCTAAACATACAACCAGAAATACTGAAAACTCAGAGAAAATGAGGGTAATTGGGAAACACCTCAAAAAGAAGAGGGCCTGGGAAATAATGTGGATGAGCTCAAATAAAGCAGAGAATTGTGTGAAAAGTGCACTTTTGAATTTAATATAAACATTAATTTTAAATTAGTAGTATTGAGGGAGCAGTGCAGAAAGGGATCATGCCATAACAGAAACAGAAAAGTGGAAGTGCTGACAGACTTGTACAGCACAAGCTTGTTGTTGTAGCAGAAAACAGGGAGTCACTGAGAGTATTCCAGACTCTACTAAAGGTTCAAATGAGAGCTTAAGAACAGGATACTAGCCACAGTATTTTGCATGAATTGGAGCATTCTACTACTAGGTTACACAATGAAGAGTTACAGCAGTTAAGATGCATATTAAAAAAGAAGCAAAAGAATTTCTGCAATACAAAGAGTCAGAAGCAAATCATCTGTGTATAAACAAAATCATTTGAGAAAACAGTGGCATGACTGGTATTTAGCATAACTGATATAGTCTGGCAGTACCTGAAAGTGGAAAGCATTACGGAACTGGTTAATATGACTGATCTTGTCTAGTATTTCTAACTCTCTCTCACACTTTTGGGGAGAGTAACGCAAAATTTTTGTGTTTTTTGCAAACCGCTGATGCTCAAGAAAGAAGAAAATGTTTCATTAACAGAATGTCTTTTGTTTAACCTATGAAACCTCATGTTCACATATGATATAAACTATGAAAAATACAGGCTCCTCAGCAAAAACATAATGACGCATGCGTCAGGATACACTTGAAAGTATCAGATTTTATGAGCCTACTGAAGCAATACCACACAATGATACAGTACATGAATATTCAGGAGCTGCCAAACCAACAGCAAGCAAAGAAACTGGAAAAGGAAGCTAAGAAATTAGGGATCCCTTGCATCATTCCAATCACGTATGTCTTTTTTTTGATGGATAATCCACAATAATCTCCAAAAATAAACTCTACTTACAGACAAGTAATCCACTCCCTATTTACAGGCTCTTCTTTCTACATAGAACTGTAGTTCTCCTTCCTAAGTGAAGGACAGGACAAGGGGTGTGGGGAAGGGGAGTGGCAAGAAAGAGTTGGCTGAGGCTCTGCTCTATCCCAAAATACTTCCAGACCAAGAAGTCCATTCCTCCTCCTGGAAAGCAGCTGTCTCCTTTTGTTACCCATTTGCCTTGCAGCTCAAGCAGCAGCAGTTAATGCTACTGAGGGTACCTGGCTTTGGTGAAGGGCTGTTAGGAATACTCACAAATGAATCTTTTTATGCATTTAGAAATCCTTAGGAACACTACTTGAAAAACTAATTTTGTTGGGTTTGGAGTCAGTGCAGGCAACTGAAAACACCATGCACTGTATTACAACTGTATTACAACTCTGGTTAGTTATGCCTGTTACATCTTGAATTACATGACCATATACCCTTCTCCCCCTCCCCCCTTCTTACTGCAACAAATGGTAGCTTTTCCAGTGCTCCTTTAATCCTGGAAGAACAATTGGCAGGACAAAGAATACTGTTTTCCAAACTAAAAAAAGGAGCTGAAGCACATTTGCATGATTACATTTGTTTGGGAATGTGACTTGATTAAAAAACAGGAATCCACTAGGATTCCAAAAAGCTCTAGAGAAAACATCTTGTCTTTAACTTGACTATCTGTGCTTCCATTAAATGCCTCCTCACTTTCATTCACAGACCAGGAGCAGAACTTACTTTGACAATTACAGGCTAAGGAAGAAACAGTATATTTGGAGTAAGACAAAAAAACCCAGCTAACCGGAAGAACAGCAGGCACTATGAGGAAAAACATAAAATCAGCAAATTCTTACCTGTTATTTAGCGTGGTTGGCAGAGGATGCGTTGCATTGGGTGGCACGGTTGCATGAGTGAGAGAAGGGTTCTGTGATATTGTTGCTGGGGTCTGAATTACCCCATTTAAAGCCCCTACAATTCCATTGATTGCCAGCTGGCTGGCTGGCAGTGCTCCAATTATTCCACCCACACCCGGCACTGCAGGAATGGTGGAGGTTACAGTCTGCATACCACTAGCCAGTGCCCCCACTGTCACACCATTGACCTGCTGAACTCCGGGGACTCCCGAGCCTTGCTGGGCCGGACTCTGCCCAGCAGGTGGTGGAGTGGAAAGCGCTGATGAACTGCTGGTGCTTTGTCCGCTGGAGGTTATCTCCTGGTGTCAAAACAAACAACAAAGCCCCCTCAGCTGCATAAAATTTCACCTAACACCACAATGCAAGGACTGGGATGAGTTAACTTGTAACAAGTTTAGGTTTAGAAGAAAGAAATAAAAATTACCTGATTTAATACAGGAAGAGAATTGTCCGGTAAAAAACTGTTTCCCAGATGAGGGCTTTTACTGCTGTTCAAGGAATCAGTGCTAGGTGCTAAAGTAATTATTTCAAAAAACACACAGTGGTTAAATTTCTGTAACATGCAAAAAGATTCAGAATAATTATTTCGAAATTATGACAAAGCTAAACATAGAAAATGTAAAGTCAACTTTAAAATCATTGCTGAATAGTAAAATATTAACTAAGTAATTGGTGAATCAATAGATTCAAACGGATGTGCTCCAAACTGATGTAAAAGAGAAACTGCACTGAAAAAAGTAGTAATGGTCCAGAAAAATAAACCAGTTGATGTTTAAACATTTAACACGTCAGCAAATACTTGGTCTATATTCATCCTACATTTATATTCATCTCCCATCAATGGCATGTGTGGATGAAATAGATATTTCATATAAATACACGTTCAAATTACTTTGACACTTTAATAATCCCCTCTACTTACGTGCTTGTACTGGAAAGGCATGTACTTGATGAGAAGGGCTGGGATTTGAAGTTATTGTTGGAAAGGGCACCGAAAGCTGTGCATTGAGAAGCTGAAGTCGCTCCTTCTTTGCGGTCAGATTCTTTATCTGTTCTTCCAACCTCCTATTTTCAACTTGAAGTTGGTGTAATGATTTAAGCATTCCTAAAACTAAGACAAAAATGCACACGTTACATTCTACAGCCACATTCAATGAACGAATAATACCTTCATTCAGTTTTAATTTCTGCGTTACATTAAGACTAGCATATATATGAAAATATAAAATTATTACAGATGTCTGAATTTTAGTGGAAAGATTTAAGATCAATTTTGTGTAATTTAAAGCGCAGAAAAAAGTTTACAGTGTGTTGTGATAGTAATTTTGGAATACCTCTACACCCTGGCTTAAATACTGATAAAGTAGCATCATAAGGGCCAGCATACATTTTAAGCAAACAGCAGTACATGATAACTTAGCCCCAAATCAGAATATAGAAGTAATAGTATTTTAGTAGCACAGCATATTTGGGATAAATCCAGTCCAGCTGCAGTATTAGGAACTGTAAACCTTATAAAACAGAGAAGTTTGACAAGAATATGCTCAACTAACAGCACAAGCAACCAACAACATTTATATAAAACAACCAAGTTTATGAAAAGAGAGTTTTTCTGATTTAATTACTTGTACAGTGAATCATAAACCTAAAGAAACAATGAAAAAAAAAAAAAAGTCCTCCAGCGTGAAGTTGTCCCAGCGCACCTTGGCGGGAGCTGCGAGCAGCGATCTCGGAATCCCCCAGCAGGGAGCACTCTGTGAGCACCGCACTTACCCCCCGCGTTTTGCATAACGAGGGCATCACCTTCTCTACTGACCCGATTTTACCAAGCAGTTTTCTCAAACTCCCATTTGGTTTCAGAACTTGGATTTCCCAACCAGTACTAGAGTGTGACTGTAAAGCCACAGGGATAGCCTCCTTTTTTTTCTTGCCCTTTTTCTTTTTTTTTTTTAAATTCTAAATTGTATTTGTTTAACATGACCTCTGGGCCTACTACAGACATAAGTCTACTGGTATAGGCACATCTGGTCATTTCCCAAGGATTTAGCTTTTATCCCTCCTCTTCAAGAACATACAAAGGAACCCTCAGTGAGCTCAAATGAGATGCAATAAGACTTAGCTAAACCTGTCCTCCAGCTATCATGTTTAAAGGATTATCCCTGCATGAATTTCCTCACAATTAGCATTTTTGTCAGGATACCATTCATAAAAATACTAACTAGATACCTCTTTACACTACCAATGAGAAGAATAATGTGTTCAATAAAATATAACAGAAACCATAATGTGGAATAAAATAAATTTTGTAACATATTCAGTGATTGTCTTTGATACTGATACATTTTTGAATATGGAGATCGACGTGATCTACTGATCACTTATGCTTTTAACATATTCGTTCTTGGAATATTCCACTCTATTAAACATAACTTGAGAAAATAATAATTTGCTTGCTTTAGGAACTCACAAGAAAGGCAGAACATAATAAAGACATGACAGCCCTGTAGGACACCTGACTAACATCTGTAAATATTTTCTTTTCAAACAGCAACAGAAGTAGGCAATTCACATTTAAAAATAGAACAATAAAAAATTATTATGCCAATCTATATCATACAATATAAAGAAAAATGGGGAACTGTACTACATATTTACAGTAGTGGATCTAAGACTTCAGAATTCTTTTCCAAACTGCAACTGGACCTGCAAGTTACTTCCTCTTGCATGACACAATTTCCCCATCTATAAAAATGTAGATAATCATAGAGAAGTCTTTTGTAGTCTACTGATGCCATGTGCTGCACTAAGAACTATGCTAGAACTGTACATTACAGTTACATTTCAATTCACAGCTGAAAATAGATTTTATTAAAATTCTTGGACGAGCACAGAACAGCAGTTCTGAGTAACAGTTGGCAAAAGTCATAATAAACAGACTGTGAGTACTTACTGTCACTGGGGGTGCCTTGCTCTAATAAAAATTGTTGTCCTTCACTCCATTGCCTCTCGAGAAGCTGTTCTATACTGGCTGCTACTGGGGGCAAATTTTCCCCACAACCATTCCCTGATTGATCATAGCGAATCTGCAAGCTGCTCACAGGGGATCTGTTGAAAATATTGCAATTTATTGTTTAAAGAAAAGGATGAAAGGAAATGTATTAGAAAAAGGCTGTTGAAATTTCTTATCTTATATCAGCTCTTAGCACCTACATATCTTATGCTTCCAAGACTAAGTTAATTCATCAAAATCACCAAGAACTCCTGGTTCTCACTGCCAGGGCTTTAATAAAAGAAAGACATATTATTACAGTGTGAGAATTTATACTGAGAAAGCACATAACCTCTTCTTGCATACAGACTAACAAGATAGTAACTGACAAATAGCATTGAATTAAATTATACAACACACACTTCTACAGCAGGAAACCATTATATATGGATACACAGGGCATCGACTTTGGGGGCAAAAAAAACTAACCCACACCAAACTTCAAATCTTTCCCTGAGAACACTGGGAAAAATAAAACCAATTTCTTAAAAGCATCACATAGAAAGACCATATATAATTCCACTGACTAACTTGTTCTTAAAACACTCATGTAAACCTGGACTTTTGAGGGACTACATGAAAATATTTTTTCACAAGGGATGCAATGAAAAGTTCGGAGTTATCCTCTGCCTGTTCTGTGAACACTTAATATACCTCCTTTTTTACTCATGATCACACACAGTTCAAAGAATAATCCCCTTGCCACATGTCTTTTCTCATTCAGGAGAAAATTAAATATTCAGCACACAGCCACTGAGAAAGCTGGCTACCTCTCTCAGGCCCTAGGAGAAGGCTTCTTTTGCATTGGATGGGACACAATTTAACTTGTGAGCAAAGCCAGATGTTCGGTGTGTTTCTGACTCAGGTTTCTGGTCTCATGGATGCATGGTCTCATTCCTCCTACAGGACCAACACCAAAGCCCACTAAAAGTTGGTTCTTGGTTTTGTTGTTGGTTGTTTGGGGCAGGGGGTGTTTAATCAATTCCAGTGAGCTCAGGTTCTCAGATATTAGCTATTACTGTAAGCAATTGGTGCCATCATGGGACCACAGCCGTACTGTTCCACCCATAGTGCAGACTTACCAACAAGACCACCACAGTCCCAGTACAGGACAACATAGAGAGCTCAGGAAATCAGTGTGTTAATTATGATTACCGTAATAAGCAGTGGTCACAGAACATTAGCTACCTAATGACTGTCGAGCATTTTGTAGGCACCAGAGCAAAGTGATTTTTACGAGAAAAGGTTTTAAGTAGGTGACTTAAGAGCTCTGTTAAGTATTTATAAATAGCTCCTTTTTTGCATACAGGAAGAAAGGAAAGCACTTGTTAAAACAAAAGGCCCTGATGAATGGGTAACCAAGGTAGTGTTTTTTGACAAGAGATGACAACTCAACAGCATGTAACAGTTCAGCACAGACAGCAAAAGCAGTCTTAAAACGGACTGTTTACACAATGTGCTGAAGCAGTAAGAAGGAAAGTTTATGCCGAAACATTCTACACAGAGGTACTACACTTACACTTCACACAAACAACCCACTTCAAAAACAAAACCAAACCAGAAAACAAATACATAAAACCACTGAATAACTCCCCCAGAAACTTCACTCTGTCTGCATGTTCCTGAGCGGCACATAATGCTACCTTAACAGATTGTGCCATTTGAATTATAAATCACCAACAAAATTCTTGTTGGGCTTTGGACTGCTTCCTATCAATTTCAAAAAGGTAGAAACAATGCGGTACATGATGGTACAACCTCTGCAATCCTTCACTGGAAGCCTGTTACAAGAGAAGGATAAAAAAAAAATAAAATCTAGATTTCTGTGTATTGCAACATTACTCAATCTCTTCTCTACCAACTGAACCCCTAGCTCATCCTTTAGACAGGATATGGTTCCTGCATGCTAGGGTTGAATCCTTATTCCAAGTAGTATTTGATCAGAGTTTCCAACAGGATTATAAATGTGCTGTCTGCACTGGTCCAATCTTGCCACGGAGATGGGAATCCTGTTTCACACCTTGCCTGCTTTCACAATTGTTTTTTGTTTAAGTTGGGGTACAGTTACTCATACTACAGAGCATTAATTAGAAGCAATACTGCATGTAGATATAAGCATACATACAGATTTCACTGCAGGTATTACATAACACATTTTTAAATCTAAGCTTAAGTATGGGGTAAAAAAAGTTTAAGTGCTACCTGGGGAAAAGCAGCGATTCCTTTGCAAAATGGAAACAGCTCACATATACCAGGTATATTTATATTTCTCATATATATATTAAAAGTTAAAATACGACAGCTTAAACATCAAACGCTGTGGTTATATTGGGGTACAAAGATATAACAATATGAATTGGAAATGACCATACAAGCTCATGAGTCACATATGTCTTCTCCGAAGAGCTGCAATCAGCTGCGTCATCAACAGCAAACAAATGTTCTGCAAGTGTTTTTATTTTAAGCAACTCGCTGAAAATCACATGGTTCTTTCGGAGAACTGTGTTATTTATGTATCTCATAAGCTTCAAAGGGAACAGAGTCAGAACTTGCAGCTAAATAATTTTAATAGATAAAGCAGGTAACATTCGGAGTTGCAAAGTTTCCAGATAGCACATTTTTTAAAGTTAGCTTTTTGTTCACTATAAACCATGTTTTAAGTAACCAGAGTTACTTATTTATTGAAGTGGGGAAGGTGGGGAGTTACCTACACATTTTAGAAACCTTGACATATGTGTAATCTTTTTTGTCGCACAAACCAGGGGTGAAATTTGCTGACTACTGACCTTAATTGAATGAGTAGGTTTTCTAAATTTTTTCCATGCTAGGTATTTCAGACTAAGTTTTTCCATCTTTCAATTCTGTTACTACAGCAGCAATTTCTCCCCCTTGCTTTCTCTCACACCACCCCCACCTCACCCCCACCTTTTTGGCTTGTTTTTGAACAACCCTACTGCCAAGCAAAATCTGTCTCCTCTCTGCAAAGGGCTATAGCTTCTATACACGGCTGGAAGCTTTTCAGTTGTGGATTGAGGTGGCCTTTGTATCATCCAGTTCTCCTTTAGCATCCTCATCTAAACCAGTTGGTATTCTACCATGCTGCAAGTGCTGGACTGTATATACCCTGAGCATACACACTTTGTAGGAACATCATATTTAAGTTTACCTGCCCAAGTATTTGGCCAAAAGACAGACTGAACACAACTCTGACCTATGCAAATCATGCAAAGACCAAGTCTTTGCATATTAACTAAGAAGGCATTAAAACTCATAATTACCACAACATGTATGCATAAGAGGACTACTTAATATATCATCAAAAGTTCTGGAATTTCCTAATTGTTGAGCATTTCCCTTTGCAAAATTCTCTGAACTTCCTTGTCTGTATAGATCAATTTATATGCTAATGTAAGTATACATATTTATACTAAGAATACCATCTAAACTAATTTGTAAATTCTCTATTTATTATTTTAGAAGCAACACATACTGGAAAACTTAAAGACACGTTCATGACTAGGTAATAACACCTAAGTATTATAATGGATAATCTCATCCCATCCAGCAAGATGTCTTTTGATTAATTAAGGAATATAATACGAGATCAACAACACCAGGCATGGACATTAAATTATCTAATTTGGAGATATTTGTTATAAATTACCATAATAAACACATGCTATAGCAATAAAATTCATTATTATAATGCTATTTCTGTGTAACTACCATTTTTTAGCATTTTATCCTAAAACCTTTTTTCAGGAGAAATCTTTTTTTCAGATAAATCTTTTTCATGGTTAGTCCCTAAGTAAAAAAAACACAGTAATAACACTGTAAAATCTAACTCATATTGGATTCCATATAGAAAATAAAGCCCTTTAAAACAAATATTTGCTTAAAATATACAGAAAATATTACTGAAATATTTAAAACACAATATTGAAATTTTAACAGCAAATATTTTAAAAGAAAATATGATACAGTTTCAGCAGAATTCTTATCTCAAACTTTTCTAGCAGATGTGAATTGCAGCAGAACAAAAAAAATACTGCTTTTTTTCTACAGAGAATTATTACAAATTTTGAAGTGTGAGGGAAAAGGAAGAAAATATTTGCTTGGAATTTTTACTGATATTTAATGTTTCACACCATCTTATTCTTGTGATCATTGTTAAGTATATGGGATTTTGGAATTTTCGCAAATATTACTAAACTAAGATTGTGGTAACAAATCTGAGGAGATAAGTGGTACATATGGATTAAATGATAGATAAATCCCTCTAAAGCAAGACTCCATTTCTTAAGTAAGGGAGTAACCTAACTTACCTACAAACCTTAATTTGTAAACCTAATTTCAGTTGATACAAAAGTACATTTCAGCACAATTTTAGCTCTCTGGATGTATTAGGGATTTTTTAGAAGGTTATAGCGATATAAAAATACATGTATTTATACATGTGTGTTTATATTTTTATATATATATGGGCTTTTAAAACACTTTGGTATTACTGGTAAAAAGACAGTGAAGTTTGCAAATCTCAAAACATTTCCTCTGCCTGCACTCTCCAATGTAAATAACGCTTACCGTGGTGAGAGACTTCCTCTGGGTGATCCTCCTCTGCCAGCAAGGCTTCGGCTGTTATCTCCGAGATCTTGATCTGCAGTGTAAATATTTCACAGCTGATAAATCGCCTTTTCTTAGATAAGAGTTTTAATATCTGATGTAGATATTTTAAAAATACCTTCAATCTCAACTTCTATCTGTAGTTACTGCTGAAGAGTGAATAAGTAACTAGTTTAAGATTGCTGAACTGTAGCATGTAAGGTGTTGTCCTTACACATTTCTGAGGCTGTACCAGGCCATGGATTATGTTCACTTCTTTCATTCCTTTCAGTTTTACAGCACAGAAGCGTGGTTTGCATTTGCAGTACCCTCCCCTCAGCCACTTTTAATTTGTACGGTGAAAGTAATGAATCACAGCTGTGGACAGCTAATCTGTATGCTTATCACAGCAAATCCTGATGCTCTGTATTTTTTTAACGCTTTGCATCCCAAAACAACTCATAAAATATATAACGTATTAAACTTACTGCTGCCATCTAACAAGCACACATTATTCTGCAAATTTACTGAAAACTTTATGAAAGCGTATAATTCACTAATTCCTATTTATAAGCAAAGCATAGGAAAGCCCCTTGCTAAAAAGGTAGTAAAACAAACAAAAAAGGCCTCATTAAATATACGAAAACGTTTTGCTTGGAAGGACTCAAAAGGGTTATTTTCCCTATGGCCTCTCAATAAAATAACCCTATCTGCCCCCTTCAAGGTTGCCCTCCCCCTATTCTGAGTCAAGCGACCTCCGACCCCTTGGAGGGCAAAGACATGACTGATCCATTCTTGGTAAACTGCTAAACTCATTCCCTTCCCCCAAACAGGCATGACTGCTACGACATGTCAACAAATCCTTACGGAGGGAATGAAACAAAGCAAAGCCAGCGGCTCATTAAAACCGCAGCGGAGAGCCCGCGGTACCAAATGCCAATCGGTAAATATTCACAAGATTATTAAATGCTGCACAAGTTCTCTAACGGGATCTCTTTCACACGAACTTGTATGTAATGCAATTTCATGAATTATGCAAATAAAGGTTTCAACTATTCACGACAAAACCCAGAGCTGTGTCACTCCGGTTGCAAAGAGCTGGGAACTGAGCGCATCAATCACCGGAGTCACAAGAGACACTGGTGCATTCCTGCCTGCTGATGGCTCTGCTTAAACATTTACATTTCACACACCGAGGGGAAAAAAGGGGGAAGAAAACCCGCGCTGTTCCACAGAACAACTGAGAATTTACTTCCAACACAGAACAACTTTGTACAGACGTTTAATAACCAAAAGTTGAGCAGAAATCAAAATACAATTTAACAACCTTTTTGAAAACAAGGAGTTCTGTGAAGCTGCACATTTGCACCGGCAGAGGAAGCTTACCTGCTTGGCTGTTTTCAGACTGAGCTATAAGTGCTGCCATGGCTGAATTTGGATTCAGCCTATTGCCGTACATGTGGGATGGAGGCAGACTGAGAGAAGATCCAGGTAGGGTGTTTGCCTGCAAGAAACCAATTAAAACTTGAATCCTTTTTTAAAAATGGGGAGAAATGCTAAATGTATTTTAAAGAAGCCTTCTTAATGCACACTTATTATATTTGTAAGTTGAATGCTTTTTAAAACAATGTATTTAACAGAAAAAAACGTTTTGCACTTGTAAGTATAGAAATAGATTTGCAGTACTTTGAAAAATAGATCGGGTTTTAAAGTGTGTTGTACTTGTGGTTGGCAAGATCTTTTAATTAAAGAAAACCCTTCTAATAAAAAAGTACTGTAGCAAATATTAAAAATACCTAAAATGCATTTTAAAACAACCGCAGTTTGCAGAACAGGCAGACTTCCTTGCGATCCTGAAGTATGCGCTCAGTGCTAGGACTTAGTAGCATGGCGACCATGTGGTTATCCTACTAATTATTTAATCTTATTAAACCATTTACAAAATAAGGGCAGGTAGACAACAGATGTCTCACAAATGCTTGGGTTCCTTACATCACAAGCCGGCTGTGGAGGTCAAAAGGTCCAACTTTCAGCTCTATAGTTTAACTACACAGAGCCATATTTCCTTTGCTCGACTCCGTCATTAGTAAAACGTGCACAGTATTTTGTTACTTCCTATTTTGATAGACTTGGAAGCCTGGTGTTTTTTTGTTTTGTTTTGTTTTTATTTTAAAGAACGCAAACAGCCATTACAAGTATGTTTTCTATACAATAGGGGGCTCCGGGAACCACAGCTTTGCCCTGACCCCATATAAGGAACTGTATTTTTGGCAGTTGGCCAGCTCTACTTATTGAAGAGCTCCCAAAGTTTGTGTTCATTCATGTTGCTAACCACAATTCTGAAGGTCTCTGCTGGGACTTGTGCCAAACAAGCGAAAATGAACCCTTAAACAGATGAAGCTAAGGAGGCTGGCCAAAATCTTGCATAATCCAATGCAATAAAAATACCTTCTTCCTTGGCTGCTTATGCTTTTTCCCTTTCGAAGAAAAAAAGATTTGTGTCAAATGCTAAGTTGTAGAGACAGGCAATCAAAGAAATAAAGGCACGGCTGCTTATTTTAAAGGCATTTTTCTACCTGATAAAAAAATTATTTCAGAACAAAGAAAAGATTTCAAGGGGGGTGGGGGTGGAATCAAAGATACACAAACCTGTGTGATCACTGGTTTTAAAATTAATCTTCTAAGAAAACGTAAACAACTTTTACAAATGAAACTTTTTTTGAAAAACAAAAAAAGAAGGTGAACAGTAAGGAACTCAATTTGTGGGACATTTTGACATGCATAACTGCACACAAGAGACAGGGGAAACATACTGGTTATTACAGCAAAATATTACAGAGTATAAACTATGTCTCTGGAAAGAATCACACACTACCATTAATTTTTGGCTTTCTGCCAACATATTAAACTTGATGAATGGACTTTCATGAATTCACACAACTGTTTTCAATGATGCTTTATTTACTATATACTGGTGAGAAATTGTGCCTGATATTTACATTCTTCTACTGTCACAAAGTTAGAAAAAGCCACAAGTAATTGCTTACAATGATCAG
>QWTY01006638.1:0-47037 GCA_008033365.1 Pseudorectes ferrugineus
CCTCAGAGTTTCCCTCTTGGTTCCTTTACCCCGGCCCTGCCTATGTACCACCCCTTCCTGATACCCTCCCTACCCCCATATAAAAATCTCAGGCTGGTCATTGTCTTCGTGTTTGCCACTATGACTTCTTCACGTGTAGTTGAATAAAAGCTACTGTGGACTCACATACAAAGACCCTCCCCGTCTCTGCCATCGGGTTGTCGAAGAAGCCTGCTGCCACCCCAGCACGGCTTGCGACAAAAACTATGGCTGTAGCATCCTGCATATGCTTGCAAAACCTCTCACAGAGGTGCTCAGCAGATTCCCATAACAATCCATGACAGTGTTTCCTATCTATTAGATTGTTTTTATCTCATAGTTAACCCATATCTGCTGCAAATGTAGTGGGTTATTTCTCATTTTGTTGTTGATAGACCTTACCTTTTACGGATAACTGTGTACAAAAGCTCTTTATTTTTCCCCTTCTATTGTTTTATTAGTTGTCCTTGTGCAATTAAGCTATCTTTGTGTGTGTGTGAAGAAAAGGGGTTTTCTGTGAACAGCAATGCAGGGAGAAAGGGGGATAAAATGAAAGTGTCTCCAAAATCCTCCTTCATCCTACATGTTGTGTACCTTCTCACCAGCTAACTTCCAAACATATTGTCAGAAGCAATACCTTTAATGACACCACTCCAAGGTTATTCCTTGCTATTTAATAACTGGTAGGAATGCACTAGGGAGCACAGATAGAGTGAGTCCAACCTGGGTTAAAATAATAGTTTGGAGGTAAAACCAGTGTGGTTAATCTACAAAGAATTGCAGGTTCATTTCTTGGAGACATTCCAGAAAAATAAGGCCATGCTCACTGCATCTGCTCTGATAAAATCCTCCTTTGACTAAACACTGCTCCTTCAATATTGTCGTTTTCAAGAATCAGATCAGGAACTCCAGGATCATTTTGATGAAGAAGTCATCTTTTCAATGATTGGAATTAAGAAGTTTCTCACAGAGTCTCCTGCTGCTCGAGCAGTCATTGCTTCTGTAACGAGAGGTTACCCTGCAGTGATGGTATCAAACTTTTCTGCTTCCCATGGTGCATTCAGAGGTCATCTGCAATGAGAATACAGATATCTGCTTGACAGAATAAAAGCAAAACTGCAATTTTATAAATCATCACGAACGAGGTAAAAATTGATGTCTTAAGAAAACAGCATTTCTTTTTTTGTTCAGATAGGAGGATAAGTGAACAGGTTATATTTTTGAACATCCTTGGGAAAAGGAAGAGGTAAAGGCTCTGCAGAATTTACAGTCGCAGAGAGTAGTGCTGGTTTTGGCTGGAATTGCCACAATGTGAAGGTAGAAGGGGAACTTTCTTCATGCATTCACATTTTTAAAAATTATTTTCACCTGTGCTGTAATTCTGAGATGATTTTAGCTAAAAATAATCTATGAAGTTTTAAATTCAGGGTCAGTGATAATTGACTAAAGCCTCATTTTCAAATATGGTAAGTCCATGTTTAGGAAGGAAATGGTTGTGCCATACATCTAAATAATTTGATAGTTTTTATCTTGGCTCCTTTGCTTCCCTCCAGTTTGCTTCCTACCAGGTATTTATCATGGAACCAGCTGTCACAAAAAGTATTGCATTTTATATTTTACATAATTATAGATTTCTTCACTGTATATATTTTCTTTCCCTGCAGAAATTATCTACATTGTTATTATTATTTATTGCTACAAATATTACCATGTATCTGACAAAATAAAATCAGCATAATCTAAAGTAAATTACTACAAATTAATATTTCATACTGTTCTCTGTAACAGAGAATGTTTTAAAGATAAAAGATACAAAAAGAATTTATTTGGAAACATCACACAGAATACTTCAGGCTAATAATGAACAATATTTAAACCTTTAAAAATAAAGCTGATGCTGAAAACCTAGCAAATTAAAAGTATTTCTAGGTGATTAGTCACTGTGTGTACAGTATTTTAAAAGGAAATGCTCTATCCTTGGTTAATTATGAGTGTCCTTGGAATTATTAGATGCAGTCTGAAAAAATATGAAAACATATGGATGTTCATTTTAATTTCTGATGCCCCTCTTACCCTTCTGAGTCTTCCTTCCCCCCATTCTTCTTACAAAATGTATTTTCAAGAAAGCTGGATCACCTACCCTTCACCAGCAGATGAGGATTCATTTAGTACATGGTCTGTCTGTATATGCTGCTGTTTCTCTCTGTTGCAATTTATCTTTTCTGTTTCAGTGGGATTTAGTAATGCCTCTATTTTTCACAGTTTCAATGAATTCAAAGCTGGAAAAATAATGGAGACTGGCTTCCTGCATAACATGTCTGAGGAACTCTTGCAAGATGCTGTCACTTTTGAAATGTATTTTTTAGATAAACATCAAATCTTGATTTAAAGATTCTAGATTATGGAAAATCTAACACGTAAGTTTTATCTTGCAAGAGGTACCTTCAATGTAAACAAGTGCACTTCATTTTAATTCTACATGTTGGATTTTGCTGTCTGATTAAAAGCTGGTTACTATTTGAAATCTTCTCATATAGGCTCAAAGAGACTGTGATTTGTTGCACAAAACTTCTCCTGATATTACAGAAGATTTTCTCTCCTCCTGTAAGTAAGGAAATAAGAAGTTGAGAGTAGGCACACCAGGTTTATAGAGTCTTTGTTTTTTGGGAGTAATACAGTAAGTGTTGCTGTTTTCCAAGCAAAGCAATTTAATTTTAATTGAAAGTTGTTATTGGCTATATTTGGTAAGGTAGTTCTAAAGGAATCATCCTTTCAACTTTCACACATTTTTCTTTATTTCCGATGTTGTTGTTTAAAAAAAAGAAATCAACAGACCCCAAAAGCCATACCTCCAACCTCTTATCCCCCCATTTAATGTCTCCATATGTAGTTTCATCCTCTATTCAGATCTGATTTTATCTTAATCCTTCTTTGACTGGCTGCTCCATATCACTTTGTCCCTCCTTTATGAAGGAGTGGTGAAAGAAAATACATTCTTCATAGTGTTTTCAGCTGGTGATTAAACTTGTGTCTTTACTGTCTGGTCTGAACATGATTGGTGATAAGGCAACATTTTCTCCTTAACCCTGGTGTTGGCTGTTTTCCTGATTTCTTGGAAATTAACACTTCCAATCTGTCATTCAAAGAGCAATGATATCCTTTCTGTTGATATTCACGGAAAGCAAGGGAAAACACCTTCTACGGCTACAGAATCAAACTATTCAAGAGTTTAAGTTGCCATCTATCTGTATGAATTCTATACACATAACATGCACAAGTTCCTCTAAACAGCTGGGACTTTTACATTATCTCCTTCCATACTTCCTGCTGAGGTTCCTTCCTTCCTCTGAGCTTCCTTCAGCATGAACAAGTACTTTTCTAGCATTCTCTTGATTAAAATAAACATATTGATCTTATCTGGCCTCAAGGCAGGTTTTTCAGGTGTCAAAATATGCTTTAATTGACTTTTGAACATTTTCAGTTTTTTCATATGTTGTTAAAAATTCAAACCCCAGACTAAACACAGTGTTCCAGCATTGGTGACATCAGTTTTTGAAATTGGAAATAATCAAAAGAATCTACTTCTTTTTAATATCTCTTTACTCTCCCAAGGAATCAAATTAGTTCATTTAGCCGCAGTGTTGCACTGGGAGTTCACAGAAAGTTCCTTACCCCCCTACAGTTTTAGAATCAATTTTTTTCAGTGTTCCATCCTATAAGTATGACCTGCATTCCCTGTGCCTAGATTTATGTCTTTGCATTTGTCCTTATTAAAATTTATCTTGCTCAAGTGAAGCCACCTAGCCAGTTGAGACAGGTCATTCTATAGAACATTTGCCTTATTACTTGCCACTCCACCAATTTTTGCATGCTCTTCAAGTTTTACCAGCAATCACTTTGTATTTTCTTCCAGATCATTGAAAACGATACTTAAGGTTTAGATGCTGGCTAGTCCATATTCAAAATGCTGGTTAATTAGAGAGGCATTCCTATAGAATCCTATATGGCTGAAGAGGAATATAGAATATATTTATAACCATTATAGATAATGACAAATTTATCATTTTTAAAATGTATAATTTAAAAAAATTAAAATTATCATTTAAAAATAAACCTCAATTATTTAAATACCATTTTAGCCCATTGTGTTTAATACAATTCATATTTTTTTAATATGTATTTAATACTCCTTACTCTGAGAAATCAGCAAGAACATGGTAGCTCAGAATGTGGAAATAAGCGAAATGCTTTACAGTCATGTAAGTACAGTATATTAACCAATTTTCTTCTCTCAAGCTTGCAGCCAGAGTGCTCAAGGTACAATCCTCCATTTCCATAAAATCAATTAAACTTTTGGGGGAGATAAGAAAGCCACATTTCACAATTCTTTTTTCTAATAGTAGGATATAAGCTGAAAAATGTTATTTAAATTTTAAAGCAGCAGTTTATTCTAAGCTTGCAGAAGATTAGTGCATTATAATGTCCCTGCTGGACTGTGAGAAATGAAATTTGAAACTAGAGAATGGAGTCAGGTGTTCTGGTTATGGGGATGGTGGCACCTCTGTCTCCTTGTTGGTCTGCTCCTAATGAAGCAGTTCCAAAACAGAGTGGGCTGAGCTAAGTCAGAGCTGACCTAAGTCAGAGCTGACCTAAGACAGAGCTGCTGCAGTCCCTTGTCCCTCGCATTGCCCAGATCTCTGTGCTTTGTGTCAGTGTCCACCTGTGGAATGCAGGCCTGGGGTGTTAAACCAACACAAAACTATGAGGATGGTGATGATTTAGCATTGGATTTAGCAGCCTGTGCAATTTTTTTTATTCTGTTGTGACTCTCCATTTTGTAAATTGAGTCACATGATTTTTCAGTTCTTTGACTGGCAGGGTCTTAAAAAATATTTGGGTTTGTCTAGCTCTGTTTTCTGCTGGAGTCAGTGGGACTTACCTTCCTGCAAATGGTGGGAGAGGAAGGAGTTATTTACTCAACTGCAACATTTCCTTATGGAGTTTGTGCTCACAAAATAGTTCAAATGCATAAGCAGCTGTAAGGAGAAGAGATAAATCATTCTTTATCGTATTGCACATTAGTTTTGTCATGCAGGCACCATCTTGGTGATAATTTTTTATTTGTAATCAACAAAACTATGTGAGCAAACATAAAAATTATGCAGAGAATTGAGGTGTAGCGGGCATTTACAAAAGGAAGTGACATGCTTTCACAGATAATTTTTTCTGCAGGTAGATGATTAGAAATTAAATACATGTTGTTGTTTTCAATAGAAACCTAAAAAGAGTGGTTCAATCAGATTAAATCATTTATAGATGCTATGGGCCACATAATTACCTACACAATACCTCAAGCTGCAGGCAAGTCTCCCTTCAGCAATTTCCACTGCTCCATCTCTTTAGAAATCTAAATTCATTGGCTCTGTAAAGAGAAGTATTTAATTCATTTCTGTAACTATATCTTGAGTCACTTCTAAGCAGCTTTCAGTCTCAACATTTTCCTGGAACTCCTCTCAGCCAGCCAAATCTTGGAATTGCTTGGAATATCTTCCACTCTTTTCCTCTCTTTTATTCCACTGACACTTTCAATCCTATCTTTCATTTCAAAATACTATCCCTTGCAGATTTTGGTGAATTTTTTCCTAATTTTCTGCCCACCCCTTTGCTTAATTTTACAGCACCTCTTTCAGTATGTTTCTTTTCACACTGAGAGTGCCAGGGGCTTTCTATCTGTTCCCTCTGCACTGAGTCCACCACAATTTTATACTGGTGACTTATTTCTGACCCATCTCCTGCAACTACCAGTCTTGGTTCTCGTCACCCACTTTGGTAGGATTCCTGTCTCCAGCTTTACCGACCCCAGACTGTGCATCTCTCCAGATCACCTATATTGCCTGTCGTATCCTTTCAGTCCTTTTATTGTCTCTTTCCTTCTTGCTAAATTAAATTGTTTCTATTCATTATCTCTGAGTTTCTTACAAAGCTCCACTTTTGTCCTATGTACTTTTACCTCTGCTAAATCTTTGGTGCTCTCTAAAGAAAATGAATGTGATGAGTGCTACTTTTGTGCCTCTCTTATGCCTGACGAGATCATATCCTTCTTGAGACAAGCTACATAGGAAATTTCTCCCTCTTGCACGTGCCTTCTATAGCTGGTGTCAAATAAAATGTTTCACATAAATAATTAATTTGTAATGTTCAGGGAAAAGGCAGTTAAGGGTGGCTGCATTTTCTTCCTTTTTCCTCCTGTTTCATGTTGCCTGTCTTTGTAGGTGCTTTGAATTAGGGATTGAACCTCTACCCAAATTTGGAGAGTGAATAGCCCAGTACGGAGATAATGCTTTTAGAAAAGATTCTCTTGACTTATGAGGAACAAACTCCATCACAGTATTTAAATATTTAAAGTACTACTACTTGCTGTGTTTAGCACATATAGACAAATAACTTTTAGTTGCCTTCTCCAGAGTGCAGTGTTACAGCAGTTTCTATTAAAATTCTTGAAAACTCACACGATTCTCCCGATTTATGTGATTCTCTTGATTTGCCATCAGTAAGCCAACAAAGCTCTTGAAGTGTGAATATCACCTGGCACCTGTAATTTACTAAGCAGAAGACAACATTGTTTCTGACCATTGAAATCTTTTTCAGCTGGGCCCCAAAGAAGGGATAAAGGAAGGAATGTTGCCCTTTGAAAGGGATGAAGTCAACAGAAGAATGAAAATCTCTCTTATTGCATCTTGAACAGAGCATTGGTGGGAGAGAAAGTCACAAGCTTCAAGGAGACTACAAGAAATTCTGATTAAAGATAAACCTCTTGAGGGAGGTTTCAGATAAGCTTAGTTGTAAAAGACCTTTAGGATATTCTCTCCTGCTTAAGAGTAATTGAGGCCTTGTAAATGCACCCCTCTTTTGAGGTAAAAGAGCCTGCAGCAAAACCAGGCTCAGTGTTTAGATGGATGAAGGAGTCTAAAATACGGTGCAAATACTACAGTAATTCACCTTTGCTGAACTACCTATAGATAATGTCTGTAAAATGATTGTCAATTCAACTTTTCTTCATTAAACCTCTAGTAATTTTCCCTGTATGAGCATTACAAAATGCACTGGTACAGTGATCCTTGTTAGAACAGGGACCTACTCCATATGTTTTCTAGATAAGACAGGGATCTCTGTACTTCATATCTGTGAGCCACTGATACTGCTGCAGATGTGACGGAATACTAAATAGCAGTAACAGGTTTTAAATATAATTACAAGTATTTGACGACATTCATCCATGGTAGAATGGGGCAGCTCTGTGATTAGACTGTCCTTAGAAAATTGAATTACTCTAATAAATGGAAATGACTGTTATTTAAATGGAAGACTATTTGCATAAAATAGGCCAATGTTAAGAGACCAGTTGCTAAGTAGGTGTAAAGTCTGATTTCAGAGTTCTGGGTCAAAGACGGGTGGGTTCTTGCCAAAGAATTTCATATTTGGGCACTAACCCTATAAATACAAATTTGTTAGTCAGAAGGAGCTTCAAGACCTGAAAACTGCACCTCAATTTATTAATTTTTACTTTTCATGGGTTTTTTTCTATAAGAATAAGCTAATGATTTTCATTACAAACAAAATCAACCATTTCTCATAAATGGAAATAAAAAGAATAAAAAGTCAGGTGATGACACGCCTTTTCATAATGGACTTGTGAAATTTCTGAGATAGCTGTTTGATTCACTGTTATCTTATTCGATATCAGGAGCTTGGAAATAATTCAGTGCAACAGAAATAATTAAAAACTATGAGCACCTTAATAACAAATATAGTCACTTTATCAACAGAAATGCAGCAGGCCTGTTTCTTCCCAGCAACTTTCGGTACCTTATTGCAGCTGAGAATCAACTCAAACTGTTGTGAGGGCTCCTTCTATTTTGGAAGATAACACCAACCCTTGTGACACTCAAAGGTTTTGGAAAGACAAGCTGTAGGAGTTTTCCAGCAAGATCCCTGGTTAGAAAAATGGTTGTACACGTTACCTGAAAAACCATTTCCTGTAACATTTAGTCCTACATTTCCTGAGAAACCTGTCAAGATTTGCAAGGCTGGCATGTACCTATCTCCACAGACAGCTGTGGGCCAAGAGATAAAAGGCTTTTTCTTTCACAAGTAAGTTTTTAAACACGAGGAAATTCAGTGCTTTGCTCTTTGCCCACTGCTGCCTTTTTTGTCATGAGGCCACATTCTCATGTGGCTTGACATCGGTACTTTTCCATGTCCATTAATAGATTTATGCAGCTCATGAGCTACATCATAATCTTCATGATCTATAAGCTTAATGTAGATGTGTTTATGAATAGTAAACACTAACAAAACTGCATTCTTTTCCCTTATCCTTTGGAGGATTGCACCTCATTTCAAATACTCTGAATCAAACCAACTTCTCCATAAGTACCCATCTAGATATAAAGCTAACTAAATCTAGAAATCAAAACCTAGAAGTCAAACCTCAGCAAATAATAGTAGGTAGAGGAGAGTAATACTGTGATGCATAGTTAAATATATAAGTAATCCAGTTAAATACACAAGTGATCCCCTTGTAAAAGGTGATAGTGATGTGGAACTTGCACTGGTTCCTCTCATTAGCTGAGTTTGGGCCCAACAAGGAGACGTTGACTCATGCCTGCCAACTCATTGTGTGGTTCGAGTAGTTCTCTCCAGGAATAAGACAAGATGAGAGTGTTTCTGGAGAGAAAGTGTCTAAGGCAATGTTGTTTCTACAAAGACAATCCCTAAACAACAGAGAAAAGGGGAGAAAAGAATTGCTGAACAGCAACAACAAAGGGGGAAAACAATCTGAAATTTCTATTTTCACGAGCTTTTACTTTCTTCCAGTTTTGGTACCCTATTCCTTGAGTTAGAAACATAGTGGTAGCTTAAATTATCTCTTTTTCTGTGTGTCTTTATCCTTGCACTGGGAAAAATGTAAAATGGACAATGTTAGCTCTACTCTACCTCAGTTAAAATTACAGTTCTTTAGTAGCTAATGGGCTAAGATCCTCTCAGAGATTAGGCTTTCTCCCCTAAAGACAGCTTTCTGAAACCTTGGATTATACTTGCCAAAGTGAACAGAGTTATTAGGTTCCATCTCTTTTAACATTTTCTTAATTTGAGAGTCCTTTCTTCTGTAATACAAGGGTAAGGTAACTGCAGAAAGGTTAGCATGAGCATAACTATATTAGCACACTGTAGTAAGTTTTCATGCTCATCATGAAATCCCTGTTTCTACATGGTGGAGTAGGCTTGAGCTGCTACTAAAGTGAACTCAGAAAAGGTTCAGGGACTTCTAAAAAAATAAGACCTCCTGAGTGTGTTCACTCACCTAACTGAATATTTCGGTAGACTCAATGCAATTATTCATCAGAGCAGGACTGGCACAGAATATGTGAGCAGTCCCTTTCTTTGCTATGTTTATAAAACTGCCCAAATTCTATTAAATAAAATTTTCCCTAAAATAATCAGTTTCATAACTTCCTGTAACCTTCAGCACTAACCTTTTTGGATACTTGTGAAATTAGATCTCCTGAGCCTTCCATGAAATCATCAGAAATGTGTAATGCATTAGGATTGTATTTGTTTCACTGCATAAATACAAGCAAGCAGATTTATTCATTTCCAGAGTGCTCTCCTCCCCATTAAGATTTTCTAAAGACACTGTTGTTTTTTTCCTAAATGTAAGTGGCAAAGAAAAGTGTCCCAGGCATGTAATTTTAGTAGCGTCTTCTTCCCTTATGACTCATTACTGCTGAAATCAACACAACTTGGGATGTGCTCAGGAACTTCAGTAGCTCTTTAATGTTTTCAAATAGTAACATCTGTGCATGTTTATGACTTCATGCTCTGCCTTAGCGCTGGCCTTGGCCAATGTTTCTGGCTGTTAAGTGGTTGTACTTTCAGAGAGCAGGGTACCCGCACTTTGCAAGAAGCAAGAGAATACAATTATTGAATATTTAATTGAGCAGAACAGCAGCAATGCTGCAGAAACAGACCTGCTTTTATCAGAGTTGTACATGTTTGTTTAGAACTTGCATACATTCAGAGGTAACTGATATGCTATTTTATTTTTGTTTTCCCCACAAGTCATGACCAAATCCTTCCTTTTACTTTCTACCTTCATTTAGAGACAATGTTGCTTCTGGATGTGAACATCTCTGTTTATTCTTGTAGAGAATATTATTATTAATATTTCAGCTTGCCGTCTAATATGATGGCTGGCTGAGGGGAGAAGAGATACAGAGGGAGAGAAGCAATAGAGGTGAAGAAAAGGCTGGCTTGAAGACATAGTGAGAAAGGGAGAGAACAGATCTCAGGGACCAGTAGTGACTTAAAACACCCCTCCTGTAGGAGATGGCTGAAAAGGAATCCAGCAGTGGAAAGCTGCAACCATTCTTGCTTGTACTTACACAGGCAGTATCAGCTGGAAAAGCCACGGAATTAATGCTAATATTAAGTCTAATAAAAGATTTGTACCTAGTATTCGGAACTGTAGTTTACTGCAGTTTATCCTGGGGAAGTTCTGGATGTCCTGTAAAGCTTTTCCATGTCCTTGATGATACATACAGAAATCTTGAAAGGTTTATGCCAACAACAAAAGTTTTCTGCTTGATTTCCACATTTGAAATTCAAAGTCTCCGAGGAAAATTCTCTGTTGATTGAGGAGCTAATGACATGTTACTAATCACAAGAGCTAAGAGACTGAAAATTGTACAACTTGTAGGAGAATGGGTTTAGGGTAACTCTATTTAAAAGAGATTGAAAACCTGAAGAAGTATCGGAAATAAAGAGACCAAAAATGTGCAACCTGTCTAACTTCCCCTGTGGAATGTGTGAATTTACTGATGACACCAAAACCAAACAAACTTTTACCTGTGTTAAACAAACATGAACACCTTTTGAATGCAAAAGGGCCACATATGCTTTACTTTCAAATTACAGGTCACACCTGTAGTCCACACTCCATTTTACTGAAATTAAAGGGCTTCATTTGTTTTCTTCCCAGTATTTTTTATTTCTGGCAGTGTGCTGAATTGGCATGATGGGGCTTATAGGAATGAGCATCTTCAATTTTACCTTGCCCATACTGTACTTGTGGTATGATTATGTGGATATCAAAAGAAATAGAAAACTTCCAAATTAATCAACACTGTACAAGATATAAAACATTGTTAAAGTTAGAATATGTTCATTTGGGGAAGTAAATGGGAAGTAAGCATAGAGGGAATAATTTAATTGTTTAGGGAAAGCTTCTGAAGGGAGCAGTGGGAAAGAGATGGTACTTATATGTACATATTTGAAGGCTATTAAATGTTTTTGCCATCTTTGGTGCTTCTGAAACAATTGCTGAATGTGTACATTCCTAGTAAGATCTTTTCTAAAGCAATTTTGGTGCTTAAAAGTGGTCCAGCTTTCTCTGTGCTAGTAAATATAAACCATTCCTATGTGGAGTGTGTGGTCCACTTGCATAATGGTTTGGAGTCCAAAATTAAGTGCAGAGTGACGCTGGAGAAGATGTGTTTTGCAGTATGTGCATACGTTATTTGTTTTCCTGAGAAGTTTCTCATACTCTTGTAGAAAAACATGATATCTTAGTGTCTCTTGAACTGGCTGTGCCTTTATGTATAAGAATCAAAGCATTTTAAATCTTTGTTATATCACTGGCTTTTTCATAGAGAGAATAAGTTGTTGTCTGGGATTGATTCTGGGAGTAGAGCTTTGGAGAACTTCCCATCTTTCAGGTAAGACGTGGCATAATTGGCTGGACTATTAATTGTTCTTCCTTTCAAAACCAAATAAGAAGCTGACTGCTTTTTACAGGCAATATGTTGTATTTACTGTACATTTCTTACTGTAAACTCTTTGAGAAATCATAAAGTTCCACAAAATCTAGGAATAGGAGTTCTGCTGGATTGGTTATTTACATTTATTTTTATGGAGTTCACTATTGTTTCTTCAATATATAGATTGCTCCCAAAATGCAGGATGACCTATCTTGGCAATGATATATTTGAGAGACTTACATTCTCATAGATGAACTGAATCTTCCTTTTCATAAGTATAAACTTAGTCTAAACTCCTGGGGGTTTTTCTCTTATTGATTTTAGTGGTCAAACGCATATCTAATTCTGTGATCAGGCCCTATGCTACAACATGACTGAAGTGCTGTAAAACACTATTGAAAAGAAAACTAAAAAAACCCCAGAAACAACACCCTTTTAAAACTATCAGTTATGCAATAACCTACCATATCTACAAAAACCAGCAAGTTCTTCGGTTGCCTTGACGTAAGCAAGGTGGTGATAATTTACAGCAGCTGAAAAACTGACCCTTCATACTTTTGATAATTTGAAAGGTTTCTGAAACGTCCTTTCAAACCATTTTAAACACCTTTCTGCTTCAAAAATGCTTCAAAATTGTTGACAAAAACTTCCTTTTATCATCTGAGTTCTAGCACTTGAAGAAACATTCTTAGTGGAACGTTTTCAATTTCAATTTGATGTTAAAACATCAGTAGGAGAATATAGAGGTCTAAGTGTGTGGTTTTAGAGACTTATTTTATCTGTTTAGCAGGGTAATTATATTTGCCTTGCATGAGCACAATGAAATGGCTACTCAGAGAAAACATTTTAGCTTCATCAGGGAGCTTTGGCTGCTTCTTTCCAGATATTCTTAAAAAGAGAGAAAATGTTAGTTTATGTTAGACCTTGCATTTGCCCCTGCTTCCATCTGTCCAGACAGCACAAACATTAATAAATTTACTAAAATATTTATTTGATGGTTTTGAAGCGTTTCCAGTGTTTATTATCCCCTCTTTATCCCCCAATTCTTCTGTGGACCTGGACAAACAAGAGAAAGGGAATCACAATGAGGGGAGGAGGTATGAAGGAATAAAGATAACCCCTATAAAACAGAAAAAACGGCAGGGGAGGACAACTGCATGCAACTCTATTTTGCATTGAGGCCTATAATCCTGATTTTTTTGGGCTTCTCTTTGTGTTTACACTAAGTTTATCTGCAACTTTGTGACAACTTTTTTTTCAGATATAACCCTGTTTACTGAAAATCCTTGTGAGTGTCTGTTACAATCTCTTTGGATTTTCTCTTTTGCCTTCTCTTTTATCAGGCTCTTAAGGCTCTTCAAGAATTTCAGGAAAGCTCATTTAGTCTTCCAAAACCCTTGTGACTTCATGCAAGGTTCCAGTGGTTTCACTCTCCCAAGAAAAAATAAACTGTAGCTATACTTGTGAATTCATCTTGTGTTGCTTTCAGTGTAACCTTTTTCAGCCGAAGTCTCACGTAACATTTCCCTCTCACAAACAACTTGCGATCAACCTCCTGACCGCTTCCAGAGTTCATTGTAAAAGAACGTGAGAGACTTAAAGCTCAGGTTTTAAATAATAATCTGGATTTTTGTTTTGGAACTGTAACATATCTCAGTAATGAGCAGGATTTGGTACCATGCTTCTGGAGAACAGCTATCCTCAGTGGGTGTCACAAGGACTTAGGGTAAGCAAAAGGTTAGATATCTTTATCACTGATGAAATCTGATAACCCTCTGGTATCTTCCTATACATATTGTATCCTAGATCTTCATGATGGCCATTAAATTAATAACATAAGGAAAAAAAGTTCTTTACAATATGTCGTACTTAAAAACCAAGCTCAATTACATACATGAGTTGTGATAGTGATTTCCTGTCCATGAATTTCCTGTTATCTTTTGATAATATCAGGATCCTTATGACCATGGTTGCACAGCAGGTGTGGGAAAAAAAGTGCTTCAGTTTTAAAAGCAGTTTGTGTTGCTGTTGACTACGACATTTCTCTGGTGTCTTTTTTCCAAGCCAGAACTGAAACTAAGCTATGCTTATCCCATGGAGGCTCCTGTGGCTCTTAGCTACTTCACAACAGTTCTAGAGGCTGTCCATGGCAACAAACTTGTTCCCTGGGATGAGCGTGCTTTATGTGTCCAGCATTATGCAAAATTGACCAGCAAAACCCAGCAGCTAGATTAAAACATGCTAGATAAACTTATTTATGTTATTATAATGTATTTATATATTTAATGGAGCCTCAAAGCACAATCTCCCTAACTGAATTAAAATTCAGCAAGTATGGGATTGGTACTCATGAACAGTGAGTAGCTTTCAGTAATTGCTTTTTCAAATCAAAAATGCTTTTTTATTTCTGAAAATTACCCAACACCATGACTACAAACCACATTGTTTTAATGGTAAAATTAATGAAACATCTGGAACTGACAGAATTAGTCTGCAGAGCAGCAAGTGAACAGATGAGGAGACAGATTGGCATGGCTGTGAAGAAGCAAAGGCCAGGCCAGCCTGCTCCTACCCATCCAAGAGAGAATGAATCTTCACAGAAGTGGTTCTCCTGGTCTCACTGACACACGTGATTCACACAGCAGCTACAGCATCTCTGTAGGCAATGCCACTTGCCCAGTGTTCTTTATCAGTATGGATAAATCTGTGTTTTGCAGTGCTACCATAGAAAATACTTGTTTACTTTCATTCTTGGACTTCCACATCCACAATGGCAACATGAGCAGCAGCTAATTGCAGTCACAATGACAGAAGTCAGTCTGCGGAGAACCAGAAGGAAGCCACCAATTTATTTTCCATTCTGACAAAGCAAATTTTAGATTGTAATGACTTAAAGCACGTTAATAAGAACAGTTAATTTAGAAATTATAGACCTTAGCACTAAAAAGTCACAAACCCAAGAGCTCGTGTTTATTCAAAGGGTTATTTTTGACTTTTAAGTGTTTAAAAACATAATTTAAATTGATATTTTACACAGTAAGAGACTTTAACTTGCAATGTAAGTTTGTAGAGATAGATAAAAATAAAATATTGCTTTGTTTTTATTTTTATAAAGCAGATCTTGGGACTTACTCTGTGCTTTTTCTAGACCATATGGTATTCCTAGGTTTCAGATCACAGACAAAGGTGAAGAGAAATAAATTCCATCCTGGTACAGAGAATAGATAAAATATGATTAACCTATAGTGAGTATTAGAAAAGAAAAGTTATATTGAGGTTTTGGTGGGAGAGATATTTTTATAAAATTCCTCATGTTAGTGAAGTCTTCCTAATGTTCTGCAAAACTTCAAAAGGTTTACAACATTGATGCTAGACAAATTTATATATACATTTTTTTTCATTTCAGACGATTTTTTTTTTTTGTAAATCCATGTATCTCAGGGGCAACACTCCATATTTATCTCCTAATGCCCTCCTACTGAGCAGGCTTTTCTAGCTTACTTGAAACCTTTGTGCTGTGCCTGTCAAACCCAAAGTACAAGGTGTCTGTTCTCCTGTGAGTTCTTACACCTGTTTCTTTGTATGCATGAGCATGTACCAAGATCTTGCCTGACTGACAGCACCATTCCTAGCGTGCACCAAATCCCTTCCAAAACTGTCTTGGATAACTTGGGCAATCCAAGCAGCAGCCAGATCACCTGGCCACCAGTCTGTCCCTAAGGATTTAGGTACTGGGTTGAAAGCTTAGCCAGGTTTCCCCTCAGGGAATTGGGTGTGGTTCTGGTCTGTGATCCTGAGACCTAATAGCTGCTTCTATCTGCTCCAGCCCCTGATCCTGACTCTTGGATACGTATCCCTCTGCCCTGCCTGCTGTCCCAGCTTGTTCCTGCAGCTGAACAGCCAGACTAATCCTGCTCCAGCCTTCTTTGTTTGACAGCTCCATTTTGCAGGATGGATTTTGTAACCCTCAGCTGCGTCTCCCCTTGCCAGCGCTTACTGCTTGAATCCTAAATTTAGCTTATATTAGCTTTCCATTGGCCTAAGGTGCTGTAGTATAAGGGACAGGTGAGAGCCTGAACTCCTCTTCCTCCATGGAAATTGAGTAAAAATATTGAGTAAAGCGATCTGCAGTAAAAGATCCTGATGCAAAATTTGAGATGTAACGCTTTAGAGACCTAAGGAACTTACTCAGTTCCATCTGTTTCAGTCAAAGGGCATTGAGAAACAGATAAAAAGATCTGACTCCTGTGAAAATAAGACACTTATCGGACCCAAGCTTTCCTTGATAAACAGAAACGATAATAAAATTGTGTTTGCCATAAATGCTTCTTGGGGCTTTCACAGATTTAACTGGGCTTAACTGAATCATGAAAGCCACTAAACATTTTCTTAATCTACTGCACTTAAAAGTCCCCAGATAGGCTGTTGCTTGCAGCAAAATGATCTGTCTGATCTGAGCTTCTCTTTTCTCTGCACTCCATAATCTTGGTGTAAGGAAATGCAAGGCTGTGAATAGCCAGTGGATTCTGAAGTGATCAGGTAATGCGAATGAGTTAACATCCGTTCTGTCTCGCCATGCCTTCTGTTTAGGTCTTTTACACATTTCAAAACCTAAATTTTCCTGCAAGCAGACAAAAAGAACTGTTTGAAGCTGCTATCAATAGGATACTTCTGTCTCAATGAACAGGAATGTTTAGGCTATATCCACTTTGTGTTTTTGCAAATATTGTTTAAAAAGGCAAAGAAAGACTCTGAAAACCTGTGCTTGATTGTTCTTCAGGATTAAATTGCAGCACGACATCTTGCCTTAAGCTGCTTCAGCGGCAGCCTACGGTTGTCCACCCCCAGCTCAGAGCAGGTGGAGAGCTCGCTCTCAGTTATGGTTTGTGCTTTGGTCCCTCATTCTTTACAGGAGGAAGCAATCTGTTACAGTCTATTCACACAGGACTACTTTTGCTGTCTGGTCCAGATCTGCTGGCCAACAAGGCTGCGAATCCTGCTCCCACCACTCATGCTGCTCACATCAATGTGTGCGACGAAGAGGGGAAACCTCTGTGGAGCCAACGAGAGCTGTGGTGCCACTCAGTGGAATAGCAAAAATGTGACACAGTCTTGCAAAAAAATTGCAGCTGTCCTTTTTAAAGGACGCAGTTGCTTTTAGTTTGTGATAGTTTCCTGTTTGGGCCAAAATGACTGAATCTTATTTGTACTGCCTATGCATTTGTGCTATAGTAGATGAAGTTAAAGCTGAGCATCGGCTGAGCTGTGAGATGATGTTTGTTGCAAATCTTTATAAAAAGACCCTATAATTATGTCCTCCCAGTGCTGATTTCAAAGAAAAAGTGCTTTTAAAATCTGCTGTTTAATACCTTTAAAGCTTCTAAGCTCATGCATGTGTAAAAGTATTATTTTTTTTAGTATACTAAAAGAACTCAAAATGGCAGGTTATTTCTCTTTTTGAGGAAAAAGGGATTCCTTCCTTAGGATAAGTGGATTTTATCATTAAGAGCTAAGAACTGATAAACAGGGGTGAAAATGGCTAGGACTGTGCAAGAAAGATATGTTTTCTAATAATTTATTCAATGATTAGTGCCAATATTCCTCAAAACGTATTCAAGGAACTGTCAAACTAGCTGAATACCTAAGTCTTCAGTAAAAAACCCAAACCACTGAATAATTCTTTGATTAAAAATGTCAGAATTAATTCTAAAATGTTTCTAGCAAATGACATTAGTTCAGCTGTCTTATAAAGTAAGACAATCAGAGCTTTTTCCATATCTTCTGAGAACAAAAACTGACTAATTCTGTAAATGGTTGCACAGATTTGGTTGTATTCCTTTGAGTTTAAACTGCATATTAAATTATGAATATTGTCATTCCTCTTGTAGTAGAGACTTGATATACTGTTAAAAAAGCTAAATAATTCATTCAATTAAAAACATGAAGCAAAATCTCTAAGGCTGTGGACAAATACCAATTCTTTTATGTTAATAGCAACATTTATGTGTTTATCACTAAACATAAGCAAAAATAAATATAAATTCCTAAGATCTACTGAGCCATTTTTCTTACAGATACAGTGAAGTTGATACAGACACATTGTTGAGAATGGATATGATCTCTTTATTTGTTAATGCCAAATAAATAGCAACCTGCCTTTTTTTAAAGCACTCATAACAAGAAGAACCACTCTCACTAATATTCTGAGTTTATTAAAACAGTTTCTCACGTGGCCCTATTGAGGCTGCAGAGAGACTGAGGAAGGAAGAGTAAAGTGCTTCTTTTGCTGTCTTCTACCCATTTTTTTGGAATAAAATTCACGTGAGTAAGAGGATACAGAGGGACTAGATGGGTTCAAGGTGGAGTAAACTGTGGAAAACCCCTGAATCTTTACTTCCTGCAGTCCCGTGTGGTCTAAAAGGGTCCTGCAGGTTGACCTGGAGACCATTGTTCATTCCTTGTCCTCTCAGCAAAATCCTTTGAAGAAAACTTTGAGGCTGTTTCTTTCTCTTTATTTTCTGCTGTGAGTTATTCCTCATAAAAAGGTGATAGAATGCAGAATGTTTCTCTTTCAGTGAGTGAGAGTTCAAGATGTGACTTAGTTCAAGGGTCTAACTTATTTCTATCAGCCAAAAACAACCCAAGCCAAAGGAGCTGATGACAAATATGTGAGAAATCAAACATATTTGATGATAAGGACGTAATGCCAGAAACCTTTCATTGACTTGGTTCATCCTTATTCATGAACAGAGATGAGTCACAATCAGGCACTGGTTTGAACTCAGTTCAGCTTTTTTATTTTGTTGCCCACCTCTATTTCTGTCATATGGAATAATGATTTTCTAGCAGAATAATGAATTCAGTTTTTGTCTAGTAGTCTGTTTTTGAGTTTTTGATTTTTAAAATTTCCTCAGTTTGGTTTGTTTTTCTAAGGATGCATTTGCTCAGCAGAGGAATTTTCAGATTCAATAGTTGCAGTTTCTCGAAGCAGCTGAAAACAGACTATTGTAAAGGAAAATCAGTGACCAATTTTGATGGGAAGGGCTGGTAATAACACTCATGTTGCCCATTCATGTAAAAGCATGGTTGAGGAATATCTTAGTGTTGAGTGAAGTGGTGCAAATTAGGCAGCTGATTTATACTTTGGAAAAATAATGCCATGCTGGAAATGCTTGCAAGACCACTCATCTGTTATTGGCCTGATTCAATAAGAGAGTATTTCTCTCTCCAGAATGGCTCATTCTGCCCAACAAGGCCTGATTCAGTTTGTCCAAGTCAGTGTTAGTATATATATTTTCATAGTTAGGCTCTGACAGATCTGGTGCTGGAAAGAAAAGAGAATCCCAGAAGCCATCCATCTATAAACATGTGCCAAACCCATATTTTCTACAGATAGGTCCTATGTGAAATAATACATTAATATTAGCACTTCTGAATGCCTTGATGAAAATTAGCTTGCACAATGAAAGTCAGTTTTGCTCCCCTGGCTCAACAGATGATGTTAATAGGAAATCTGTTTTCTGAATTAAAGACTTGGTGCAATGGAGGCCAGAAGCTGAAAGGCCAAGTGTTGGATGGTACTGCTTTATCTGGGGCAGCTGAATGATTTTGAAAATCTGATTTTCAAAGCTGAAGGACTGCCAAAAGCTGGAGGTCTTTGCATGTTACTCAGTCTCATTAGTAAATACAGGGATTGCAGAATCACACTCTCTCTTGAGCTCACTCGGTATAAAAACATCTGCACCCTTTTTTCCTCTCTAAAGGGACATTGGCAAGTTGCTGAGCTTCAGCAGAAGCATAAGTCTTGCTCTAATTCCCTTTTCCATCACCATTTTAGCTGATCTGTAGTCAGTCACACCTGGGTAGAATGGAAAAAAATCAAGGCTGGGATTCAATTTGGGCCCTCAATATAACTGGGTTTTTAAGAAACAATCAAATTGCTCCTGTCTGTTTCAGGCACATTTACCTATTTTTTTTCTTATTATGTAAGAGAAATGACATTTTTTTCTGTCAAAAAGAAAAAAAATAGCATCAGATGAAGAGATGTTACCCTTTTTAGATTCCAGCATAACTGGTTTACAATTATGTTCTCCTAAAATAGTTGGGCTATTGGTAATTAACACTATTACAAGTGTAATTTCAAACCATTTAGCACAATTTGTGGGGGCTATGTTTTATGATGGCTGACTTCCATTCTACAACAGGAAACTCTGGAACTGTTTATTTTTCTTGCTCTATTCATCACAGCTCATGCTTATACATCTATCAGAAAGAAACCCCAAACCCCATACTTATTGAGTAACATGAAGATAGAGAACCGATGGGGCTTTTTTTATGGGAAAACGTGTAAACTCTTTCATTTCATAAAGGACAGTATTAGCTGGAAATAAGATTTGCAGAAAGGAAAGGAGAAGAAAGAGCTGTAGCACTGTAACTAAATGGTGTATTTTCAAATAAAGTTCGAATCATAAAATAAGAAAAGATGAGGAGATTTCGCTTTCTAAGACAGGAAAACAATCTGACCTTTACGAAAGATATTCACACTACGCATTCTCAGGCACTTTGATGCTTTGTTGATAAAACCAAAAGCTGTTTAGAGCAAATTAGAGTTATCTTGATTTTGAAGCAATTGAAAAGAGAACAGTTTGCAGCAGTGATAAAACAGACTTTCGGTCTCCCAACCAAGGCCTTAGTTGTTTGAACTACAGTCTTCATTCCTTTCCTCTGTTTCTTCTGACCCAGTATTATCTCTTCTTCATCTTGTATTTTTGTGCTACAGCTGAACAGAAAACTTTGCTGAATGGAACAGGGTTTGTTTGGGACCATAGCTTTGTATTTCTGAAGGGATTTGTAGGCAATCTTTATGAGGGCTGCTATATTTTTAGAAGTCCTCTTGCCTATTAAACACAGGGCTGAACAATAGTAATTACTGCACAAATACCAAGGTCCAAAAGTGGTACCATTCACTTCAATGAAGAACTGCTGTGAAAGCACATTTGAAAAATAACCCGTGGAGACAAGGGCTGGGGAAGAAGGGAGAGAAACTGCAGTTCAAAGGGCTTTTTCTGAGGGAGCATAATTCATTCATGTGTGTACAAGATTCTTTTCCCTGTTGTTTGCATTTTCACTACAATAAAATAGGCCCATGGAAGTGCCTTGTGGGCAGAAAGTGAGTTCTTTAATGGAAAGGTTTATATGGCTGAAATAAAGAAAGGCTGTGAAACAGAGTATTGCTGGGAGGCTGGAAATGAGCTGGATCAGCTAAGAGGGGATCAGCTACACAAGGAGTTTAAGGGAGAATATAAACTGTGGGATCAGAAGGAGAGAGTAGCAGGGGCCAACAAGAGACCTGAGAGATGTATTAGGAAAGATGTCAAGGAGTGTCAGTGAAGACACTTTTGAAGTGTCTTTTCTGAACTGGAGATTTCAGGGCTATCTTCTATCAAAGTCCCTGTGCCAGTGCAATGATAGTAAGGGACCACCAAGGTATTCAGGTGTGTGCTGATATAACCTCTATTTTGTTTGTAAATCCAATATTGCTTTGGTGGAGGTGAGCCCTCATAGTGGCGTATTTTGATTATTTGCAAGCACTAGTTGCACACTGCAATGGAAAACCCTGTATTAATTTATTTCTTAGTTTATGCTTCTGCTCTTTCAAGACTGCTGCAAACTGTGGGCTGTTGATTTTACTAAGCTTTTCTCTTTTTTACAAATGAACATTTTCTTGAAAAGTATCGCTCTTGGTTTTGCCAAAAAATAAAATTTTATTTTCCCTTTAATTTATGGAGCTCACTGTTGTTTTCTTTTAGATTATAAAAAGAATTAGTAAAGGAAAGAATGAAAGAGCAAAAGAAACACGTGTCCTTTTGTCCCAAAATCTTAGGAATGTAGAAGATAGGACATTTGATACTGTTTTCACTCATTCTAGCATTTCACATTTTGTCTGTCTTTCATACTCCATATCTAGACCAAACTTTTGTGCACATGCTAATACTGTCTCAAGACAGGGCCACTTGGTTCACTAGACCATGTCATCATTGATGGCATTCCTGGCATTAGGAAAAAGAAAAGAGTCAATGGCTTTGCTCACATTTCTTTTTAAGCAGCATAACTTTGTAGATCTGCCTTATCCATGTTTAGGCAGTGAAATAAAACCCATCAGAAATAAAAAAAAAAGAAAAAGGTGCTAAATGGCAACCCTATTTATAACTAGATTTCTGCCATTCGGGTTGAAGACTCCATTCTCTTCCCTGGTGAGGTGTGGGTGTGCTAACCCAGCAGCTGAACCGGGTGAATGAGTCTCTGATATTACAGGCACTTGGAAGAGATTTCCAGATTTCTAATGCACAAAAATAAAGCTGATGAGACTGTCATGACATAAACACTTAATTTCATTCTTAATACAAGCAGGAAATGAGACCAAATTTCAGATGTATTTCTTGAATTACTGTGGTTTTCTAAGTGCCCTTGAAATGTGTTGCATGTAAACAAACATATCCTCTGGGTTGGATAACCAGGCTAACACATGCATTCTTGATCCTTCCAAAGAGTTTCTTGCCAATATAAAATTAAATTCTAAAGCCTAGGAAAAGCTTAAGAACATATAATTTCAACAGATCTGCCTGTTTTGTTTTTTTTTTCCTTTTTTCTACCAAAATGAGAAATGCTGTCTGAATTGCTTATGATTTTAAACATGCTTGGAAAAACACAATTTTAATTGAGGATCAGTTTATTCTAACTCTAGTATGGGCCCACTCATCTTTTACCACAGGAGCTCTTATCAGAGTTTGTGCTAAGCAGACAGCACCATACCAGAAACTCAGTTAACAGAGAACATTTTTATTTCAAGTATTTCATGAATGTAGATGTTTTCAACATTAGCTGGCAAAATCACTTCACATAAAATGTGCAACAATGCTACTACCTTCTCTAAACAAAAAAAAAAGGTTGTTCTGTTTGCCTGTTAAGTCAGCTTTAGCAGTTCTTAGAAATGTCATTCATTAAATGTCAAGCTAATTACTTATAATATCAACCCTTAAAAGGAAACCTTTGTGGGTGCACTTTCAGAAGCCTTCTTCTCTATTCACAGTCTGTCTGGTACATTTCTAGTAAACAAAATGCATGTTTTTCCAATGATATGAAACTATTTGCTAAATACGTATCTTTGTTGAAAATATAGAAGGATGTTTCACAATACTTTAATGACAGATAATGAAGAATCTATTTTTCATTTTAAATAACCAGGTTTAAAAATGTGGCTGTGATACACAACAAATGAGTTCTAGAAAATACTCCGTGTCTGGCAGTGACCAGTTCCACTTCTGTGGGTTAGCAGGGATTGGTTTTGTTGTTGCTGTTGAACCTGACACCAAAAGTACAATTACTGCTGATTCAATAGCTATTTCTATACCATGAATCATTGCATCTTACATTGGCTGCTTGGTGCTGGAAGTGTGCTACCAGCAGTAACTGCACTATTAGGAAGAGTAACAGGCCTCCTTTTGCTGAGAAAAAGAGATTAGAGTAAAGAAAACAAATTTCAGTTTTCAAAATCCTTTGTCTGCAGCAACATGTAAATCAATAAAAATGAAGTGAAAGCACAAATTTCATAAACTAGTAGAAATAAAAGAAGTGGACTGAGAATTTCTATACTATTTAGATTACAAAAAGAGAATTCTTGCATTTGAAAACTCTTAGCAAGCCCTGAGGTAGCCCAAGAATATATCTGCAAGAGAAAATGAAGATGAGCACTGTCATGGTGTGTTAGTTAAATCTAGTTTACATAGGTAACCTAAAGTAAAATTGCAGCAGTCCAGAGGAGCTAGGATAGGGTGAAAGCTGGATTAGAAATGACAAAGAGTGAAGCTGGGAGATGAAAGAGTTTGGGAACAGTAACAGTAATTTTTGCGTAGCTAGCTGCTGTACCTACATGTGGGTATAGGCAGTTCCTGCCCCAGAAAGTTTGCATTCTACACATCAAAAATGGTGAGTAAAACTAATGCATTCACAAAATAGACCAAAAACTGAAGATAAAAACTCAGACTTTAGTAATAATTTGGCATGTCAAAATTCAGTCTAAGCACTTTGTATTTTAGGGAAACCCATGAGGTTTTAGTTGTTGTTTTTATTCGTGTGGGAGTTAAGGTTGTAGGTTGCTCAAAATTCCATTAGATGAACACCTAAGTTTTTGGTATACTTTAAAAGTTTCCACCAAACAAAACAAAAATGTCCTAATTCTGTTGACTTCACCCACTGGAGACATTCAGAAAATACTTATTTCTTATTTCTTGTGCAGCCTTATTTTAAATAAATGTAATGAGAGTTACAATCCAGACAGGGAGTTTGTTCTTTTATTTTGATGCTTAGATGAAACCCAATCTCATTTAAGATATCCTGGCAGTGTAAAAGACATCAAAGTGGATGCAAACTTCAACTTCCTTCTTTGACTGCTTTATATTTCTAGATCCTGGCTACTGTTTTTCCTGTTTACTGTTTAAAGCACCCATAGACTGACTTTATAGATAAAATTGAAATTATTTGAATTAATTGTCTAACACAAAGTTAGTACATATACAAATAAACTACGAACCACTAATTCTATATTCTAGCTAATAATACCATTGATTAAAATGAATGTCCTATTTAAAAAAGGGCATTAGCTAGCTGTGAATCTTCATCAACTTCTTTCTCTTCCCTCAATGCACTCATTTTTGGAGTTAAATGGTAACTGGTAAAGAGGCTTTTGTGAGAAGCTTGGTTTAAACTCTGGCTTTTCTCACTGATTTATAAGATAGCATAGATGTATCTTTTGTGGTATTCCTGCAACAGCCTTTGCCTTTAAAAAGGTTAAAAGCACACCTGGCTGACCCTGCAGAAATCTTCTTTATGGGAAAGAGCTAGATGAAAAAGCCTGACATAGAAATGGAACATGATGGCAGTTCAGTGAGAAGTTAATTTGGGACTGATAAAGTCAGAAAACTTGGAAAGGTATAAAAATATTAATTTACTTATTTTTTAAATTGGATTATGATTCACTGGTGCCTGGAATCTCAAAGGGTTCTAAATATATTTTTTTTCCCCACCAATTTATTTTTGATATTGCTGATATTTATTAAGTTCTCAGGCTCCAAGGTAAGTAGTGTTGTGCATAATGGAAAAGCATATTGCCAAGCTGTGGGAATATGCAATTGGAGCAGAGAGCCCAACGTATGGGGAACTCTGAATGTCTGTGCATTAAGATATTTACTTGTGATCTTTATCTATCTTACCTAAGTGTCTCAGATATTTTTCAAATATAATTTCTCATCTTAGAGGAGGAATCAATGCCAATACAGGCAATAGCCAGCATTCTGAAGTACGTCCTAAATGTTCAAGGTTTTTAGAAGTGACTCAAATAACTGAACTTTTCAGTGGATTCCCTGAGTTAGGCATTCACAGACAGAGTTAGAAGCTGTAAAATCCCTCCCACTAAACAGAAGTGTGCTTCACCAAACAAATAAAAAAGTGCAATAGAAAGATAAAGCTTTAAATCCTGTTCTTCCTCACATGTAGAGGCTTAATGCAATTTATCTCCATGGTTCCTAATGGTATGGTGAGACTGCTCCATGAAATATAGAGCAGAATTTTCTGTGTTGTGTTGTGCTTTGTTTGTTTGTTTGTTTTTTCAAATATATCCTAGGACGTCGTTCAGTCCTGAGTAACTCAGTAGTTAGGGAACTCATCTCTCCTGGTAGCAGCCATAAGACTCCCATCAGTTCCCTGCAGGAATTACAATTATGTTACATTACAGAGAATGTTGAATCTAGCAGTCAATGAAGGAAAATCCTACACTGACAGAGGTTGCAGAAGGCATCTGACAGTAGGAAAATTGATGAGCATGGCCTGAGCCTTAAGCATTTTATCACAGAATTCTTTACATGGTCATTTTTCCCCAGCGTTTTTCATCTTTTAACATTAGTGAATACTTGACAGAATTTTTGTTGAGCTTTGCTGAGCTCTCATGTGCTATTAAATATAAGTGCTGTGAGCAGTGGAAAAAGAGAAAGTATAATAGAGCAAATGCAGAAAGAATTAATGAAGCTTCTTCATAAAAAACCAATGCAGCCTCATCAGAAGTATTGTGCAGTCCTGGTCACAGCATTCCAAAAGCATGTAGCACAAAGAAGGTGGCTTGTTTAAAGTCCAAGGCCTTGACAAAATTGACCTGGATAAAGCTTCAAAAAAAGAGTACTGACTATAGTACTAAAAAAGGACATTTAAATGGGTACCTATGGCTCAGTGTTGTGGTTTAACCCCAGCCAGCAGCTCACTCACTCCCTGTGCTGGGATGGGGGAGAGAAACAGAAGAGTTGAAATAAATAATGTGAAGTAATTTGGATAAATGACATATTTTCATACCTTTATAGCAATTTTAGCAAATATTTTATGAAAAATACTGAACAGTGCAGAGATTACAAATTCTCAAATTCATATGGTTAAAATGAGGTAAAGCCCAGAAAACAACAGAAAAATTTAACAAAACTTTATGCATTTTCTACACAAGGTTTAGAAACTGTATTATTTTGAGGTAAGATTAAATGTTAATGGCAATTTAAAGTAGCAAGCAACTGGTGGAGGTAATTCACCTACTAAAAGTTTTCTGTTTGATCTTAGAGCTGCATAAATCCTATAATTTAATAAAATAGCTGTAAACATTTTTTAGCCTGTTTGAAAACTCTTGTTAAGACTGAAGGGTTTGAGAGAAAAAAATGGTAAATTTTATTTTCTATTTAAATATTTTTTTTGTTCTCAAAAAGCAAATGTCTAACTTTGTCTAGCTTTGACAGAGTGGAATTCCTGGGGAGCCTTAATAAAATAGGTTACGTCTAGCACGTAAAGAGGCACCTGATCATTAAGTCTAAACGAAAACTCCATTTTTTATTTCTTTGAAGGATGTTATTTCTAATCTGGCATCAAAATGCCTGACCTTAATCTTTCATTAAATAAAGAGTTCCTTGATTTTTAAATTTGCTTGATGTTAAGGATGAGATAAGCATGGAATGCTACTTCCATGGAAGGAACAAAGTGTCATGAGCAGACATTGCTGAGAAGCTACATCCCAGGGTGAGTTTATGGAATTTTGGGGGTCAGAGTATCTCCTGCTGTACTTCAAACATTTGCATCAGGACAGGGGCTGACTTTACTGTGCAGTGCTCATTGAGAAGTGTTTTTAGCAGATATAAGCCACCACTTCCACAACAGGGAGAAAATGACTGAGAAATATATGCTGACTTTAGGCAAATCCTGATGCTCTACAGCTGGAATGTTTCCCCCTGCCCCGCCCAGAAATGAATTTCAATGGCTTTTTTGTCAAAAAGAATTTCTCAGGCCTAGGGTAGTATTTGCTGTGGGGACTAGAGGAGAAAACCAGAAATTCAAACCCTCTCAGGAAAGCAAGCATGCAGGGGGGTGTTGTGTAGGGTGTTGAAAAAGTGAGGTTGAAATCTCTTTGCATATCCATTCAAGGCATTTTATTCCATATCCGTTTCTGGTGCCACAAGTGGTGGCCTTTGCCATCAGTGTAGAATCTCTTGATTTTGTTCTGCAGCAATCCAAACCTGAACTTCAAAATCTTAGAATTCCCTGTGAAGTTATGAGTGAACCTATAATGGACACATTATCCAGAGGCATGACAGTACTCTTTATTTGTGTAGTTAAATGCCTGCCGGAAAGAGGATTTGATGACAGGCCTGTATTGCCAATGAAGTTATACTGTTTTCACATCTGAACCCAGTGCACATTCTTTTAATTACTTTCAACTCCAACTCAGCTATTTACAGTACCCATCTTCCTGGTAGGTAACTCACCATGCAATGTTTCCTGCTTGCATCATGGCATTTCTATGTCGTTAAAGCCAGCTACAAAGTTTGAGCTACCAAGAAGAAAAGGTAACCTGGATTAAAATGCAGACAAGAAGCGGGGAAGAAAAAGTAGAAACCATGTCATGCACAAAGATGTCTTTGTTACTGAGTGTTTCATGTGAAAGAAAATCACCTTGCAGGGTATTTCCATGTCTGATTGCATTTCCTTTAGAGAGAAAAGGCAACAGAGATCATGTAGCTTGTGAATCTGGATAAAAGAGTGAGTGTGCTCAGAAGATGCCTGTAGCTTTGCTTGCATCTACACACGAGGGGTATTATTGTTTCAGAATAACTTTCATGTATTTCCTGTAAATTTAACAGAAACAAAAATGTGAGAATGGTTCATTAAAATTTAAAATATGCTTCATAAAATCTTTCCCCAAAAGACACATGAGGAGGAATAGGTTATAGACAAGGTGTTCCACTACCGGAATGCCATTATTTTGAATTATTGATTTACTTTCTCTGGGATGAGATAGAATATATCTGTGGTGTTTTAAGAGCTGAGATAACTTTGTTTGCTTGTGATTTGCACTTTAGTAGGATATTGCACTTGACCTAAAACAGGAGATCATTATTTAAATCAAAACTCTTTCAAAGCTAGCTGTGAATTACCCATTTCTGCATCATGATTCAAGGCTGATAAAGAGTTCTACTGTTTATCGAGCAAAGTGCTTCCATAGTTCAAATTCACCAGTTTAGACAGAATACCACAATAATCTGAATTGAACAAAATATGAAACATCTTTTCCCCTCTATCATCTCTGATTCACAATAGAACGATCAGCTTCTATTCTTCCCATTGATGAATGATGCCACTTTCAATATTCCAGCATGGAATTGCAGGTGATTTTTTTTCTGTGCTACCTTATAGCCTTGGGAGAAACACTTTGTAGATGGTCCAAACCAACCTCTTTAATGCACTTTATGCTCATTCTTAAAGTTAACATTTACCACACTGTCTGCTCTAAAGTAACAAGCATAATCTCCTGGTGTACTGTGACAGCTTTTTGTCATGTCAATTGAGTCCACTTCATAGTTTCCTTGTATTATTTTATCTGTCTGTGTTCTGTGATTCTGTTGTCTCTTGATCTTTGCTGCAGTTGTGAATTTTCTGGGATAGTAATTGTTCTATACTTTATGTAATCAGGCCATGTCCAGCACTATGGGACACTGGGACCAATACTAAGGTCCTCAGTTTCTGTGGCAAGGTACCACTAACCATAATAGATAAGTGGAATTTTTTTCTCTGGTTGAAAACTAGTCATCTCTTCCAGTTTTTCATGTAACACTCAGTCCAATTTCTGGGCTGTTAAGCTCTCTGGTTGGTAGGTTTTCTTTTTTTTTTGGTTTGGGGGTTTTTTGTTTTGTTTTTAATAACCTCCGTGGCAGAAGACTTAATAGTCTTTTGAGTAATCAGATTCCCGCATTTCAGCTTCTCCCCAGTTTCCGAAATGTTTAAAATATTACTCTCCAAAATTGTTGTAAATTTTTAAGTTCCACTTTGAGTAATTTTCTATTCTTTTTGTAGATTAATGTAATTATTATATCCATATATAATCTGTCTGAGTAAGAAAATTTAAGGTAGTCTTGGACCCTGTACAAAAGAGGAAGCAAACTAGCAGAGCTAAAATAGAATAAATTAGTTTGCTCTCCCTGGTTCTGGAGTAGCTTTCCATGCAGATATTGTACTTAAATGAAAGTTACTTTTATTCCAGAATAATTATTCTGCTCACAAAGCAGCACCGGCTCAGAGACAAAGCTGAGACTTCTAACACTTGGTAAGTTTATCTCTGAATTCCTGCTGTGCAGATGGCACAGTGGGCTGGCGAGCAGCAGGACTGGGAAACAGTAGAGGAGTTGGCAGGTTGGCGAGGAAGATAACAGGTGGCTTGTGAAGTGGAAGCAAGGTCTTTATCGTAGGCCACCCTTATCTCTGGCAGAATTAGGCTGGGAATTCGAAGGGGGGAGGTAGCCTCATGTGAAAGCATATCCAATCCATTGGACCACATACTGGAGACTTGAAAGATAGTTTGGGAAGAAAATTGAAGGAATTGTGAACTTTGGATGGCCATGGGTAAAAATTGGAAATGTAGAGGGAGGAATGGCTGTTCGAAGAGTCACTACACACTTAGAAGGGTGGTGGACCAGCACAAATAGAGGACTGTGGAAGAAATATGCTGTATGAGGTCTTCAGCTTGATGGTTTGTTGCCTTTTTTTTTTTTGTCTCTCTCAGCAACCTTATCAGAGTACAGATTGCTGTTAGAGCCAATTAAATTCCTTTTGCAAGTGGGAGGCAGGAGACTGAACTCAATTGGCAAGTGGCTCATCTTGGTGTAAAGTGGGAACAGCGCATTCCGGGTTAAACACATGCTTCACTGAACTGTTTTACATGGAAGATTCTGAGGAGATAAAGCCATTTGACTCCTTTGTTACAGCAGAGTATCAAATAGCCTGGCAGTGCAAATTGTAAAGGACCTTTGCAGTTATTTCTCAACTCCCACTTTTCAGGGGTTGATGATATGATTTTCCTTATTTTTAAAGGAGGACATACTTCAAGTTATGTGTTCAGCTTTAAGAAAGCAAGGTACAATGTACTTTATTTGAGAAGGAATACTTCAGAAAGTAAGGTGAAAATTACTTTTCACTCAGCTCTATTAAGTCTTATGTGTGGCAATCTGGTGATTGAAGGTTTATCGTATCAAAATGTTCATTTTTGAAATGAACATTATTTTTATGTGTTTGAAACTTGAGTCATGAATATCAGAGATATTCAGAGATCTAGCCCATGCTGGTCACTTGCATAGCAGGATTTTAGTTTCTATTGTCAGCTCATAATCAGAATCATACTGATTCTGATCACAGTTGGAGGATCTAAGACTGCCTCCGACAATGTCTTCACAGCATTTGGGAAATTTCATGTGAATTAAAAAGATACTCAGTAACTCTCTCTGTTACTTCATGTGTCTATCCTTTCCTGAATTCATACATTTAAGCCCAGACATGCAAAAGTCACTTACTGTAGTGCTGGATCTTTGCCCAGAAAGTAATTTTTGGAGAGTGACTCTTGAGGTTTTATGCAGATCATATGCCTACTGCACCTCTATGTCCACTCTTGTGGTTTTTTTTTCCTCAGACAGCTGGTGTTAACATCCAGACTTCATTAAATAACTAGTCACACCTCAATTGCACAAAAAGCATAATTTCATATTCATATTAAATTATGGAGGGTGACTTTCGTAGGCATTGTCTTGGCTTTAGACCGCATGAACTAAAATGTAGATAATCTTTCAGCATGTACCTTACACGGCTGACAGGGTTTCCAAATAAATGAATGGGGTTGATAAAATGATAGGCTTTAGCCACTCTGGTTCTGGGAGGAGCAACATCAGGACTCAGATACCTAGATCACAACCAGAAGCAAAAACCAATATATAGCTAGCTAATATAAAAGCCAACTAAATTGGACAGGACTACTCAGTGGTGACACAGAACTTATTAAATAAATGACCCAAGAATTATACACCTATAAAATGAGGTACTAAATAGGGCTATTCCTGAGCATCTGCATGCCTTTTAGCTCTCCCACCAGATAACAGTGGTGCCTGATGATCCTAAAATATACAAGGTTGTGGAGAGCCAGGTCTTCTATTTGCAATAGCAGTTGCTTGAAGTGCATGGTTGGCTTCCTGAGAAGAATGTTTTTCTCTAACAGTTGAGTAACTCATACCTCCCTGCTGGAAATCTACAATACATGTCAGGGCACTGACTTGCAGCCTTTAACACCTGCATTTGTTGATTAAAAAAATGATATCAGCCTCTAGAATTCAGACTCGGTGGGTAAACTTGCTAATGGAATGCTTGAAAGAATAGTTTAGGTGTAGTTGCAATGTAGTTGCCTACATTAGTCTAGCATGTACCACATCTTTTTTTTTGACTTTTTAAAATGAAATCATGTTATTTGTTCATCAAAACATGCTGGTAATTGGAAAAGTTATGAAAATGTTTGGTGGAGAGGACCGGTCTATATATGCACACCTGAATGAGCCCTGAATTTTGCATTTTCACCCAGGCAGAAGCTTAAAATCACTGTTTAATTGTATGAAATTGCTAACCCTAAGGAGTACAAAACACAGTAGGAGGTTGGGTATGGAAAGGAAAAGAACTTAGGTCTGAGCAGAAAACATCACTGTGTCTGTGTCCCTCAAGGTGGTGTGGCTGTGCTACAGTGACAAGTTAGTGACAAAATACAATGTACCTGTCATACTGTCCTAAAAAGAAAAGAAATCTAGGAGGCAGTATATGGAATTGCCAGAGGTGTGGAGTAGTTTCTGCCATAAAACAGACTAGATAAGCTGGGAATAATCAGGTAGGAAAACGATTAATGATAACTGATCTCATATACCATTTTACGATCCATTGATGGCAACAGAGGTAATGGATCAGGATATCAGGATAGCCATTCTTTAACATACTTTGTTTTGTGCTGTGTTTTGGGAACACAAGAATTAAAATGTCAAGGATGTGCTTCAATTATATACTGGGTTATTTTGGGTTTTTCTTCCTCCCAGTTTTTTTATAGATGATGTATGCTTCTTAAGAGGTAGCTAGATCAAAAATACATCACAGTAAAAGCCAAACACACTGATCTATAAAATTATAGCAAATGTTTGTGGGGTTTGTGTTTTCATAATTCATTAAATGGAAACACTGTTAGAATTATTGGGTAGCAGGACAGAGAGTAGTCATTGGAAAGGGGAAAGCAATGTTTTCTTTTTTTAAACCTGTACTTCAAAAACATTGAAGTTTAAAGCAAAGTGTCGCTATGTTCATCCCTAGCATTTGTGGTTACTGATTAAGTAGCTTTATTTCTCCAAACTTTTTAAAATCCTGTCTAAATTTGGAAGCTTTTAAAGTATATGTAGAGTTCTTGAAATATATGGCAGTTATGAGCTGTCTAAGATTTTACATGTCTAATTCACGAGGTCTTTCTTCTGTCTTTCCAGATTACAGTAGTCTTCCAAGCCAACTAAAAGTAAAGCTCTGCATGAAATGCTAAGTCAGAAAGGAGTAATATGAGGTACAGATGAAACTGAAGTAGTTGTTTTTAAACTTATTTTTCAATGTTTTTCTTTTGGTAATTAATATTGAAAACTGACAGAGGAATTAGCATAAGCAGGCCATAGTCATACATTTACACTATTTCCAAATCAAACCCTAAGATTCTCAATGTCATTAAGCTGCAAACTTCAGAATGATGATTCTGGCTTCTTCTGCGTGATGAGCGAGGTCTGTTTGTTTGATGTGCATGTTAATCTCCCTTTAACATCACTGCAGCCTTAGGAAATAAGGCAAGTTTTAATATCAGCTCCTGAGACCAGCTAAACTGGTCCCACTGAGGTTCAGATTGGTGTCTACAACTGGAAGAAAAAGCCTGGAAGAAAGCTGTTGTTCTTGTCATTATTGCTTGTCCTTATGCCTCCATTTTGTTTCACTGTCATATTTTAGTCTTCTGTGTGCATTCCAAGTGAATAATTTGGGATGTATGTTTGAGTTTAAGCAGTGTTTCATCCCCTTATTAATTTATGTCTGCATGAATTGTAATTAGCTGGTCATCAAAATTCTACTCAGCCATACATTGATTATGTATATGCATATCTTCAGATTTTATTTGTAAAGTGATAATTTCTGGATTGAGAACATACTGACACTTATGAGTAATCACTGGGATGCAGTTCAGCACTCCATCTGTATTCAGCAAAATACTTAAGCATATGCTTAATTTTAACTTTAGCTCAGGTAAGCATGAGATTGCCTCCATCCAAATTCAGCATAGCATTTTAAGTATGTGCCTAACTTTAAACATATCCTTAAATCCTCCTAAAGCAAAAATCAAACACATCCTTAAGTGTCTTCATGAATATGGATAACTACTGAATGAGGTTTGATGATATGAACTCTGTTGGCCATTAAATAACAAGAAATGCCTGGCCACGATTCCATTAATGTCCTACAGGCAGGGAAGACACAACAGAAAAATAAAACATTTTTTTTGTGTCTTGAAATTCTAGAAGCTAAACTGTGTATTGTTGTAGATAAAGTATTTTGCAGACTGTGGGAGGTCTTTCTAACTCTCAAAAGAACTGTATCCATAGGAAGTCTAGGCTTCATTCTCAGTGTTTCATTAAGTTCAGAATGTTCAATAAAATTCTTATTCTTTGAACAAGACATTTCAAATAATGTAACTAAATTTGTCCAAAATTAAAAATAATAATGAGAGTGCAGGGGTCACAGATACTTGCAAAAGGAAATGTGTATACAGGTGTTACAGATGTTACACTTACAGAATGTTTTCTGTGATTTTCTTTTATTTCACTGCTGATGTGTTTGATTCACATCCCCATTCTTCATTTCAGTCCATTTTCACTTTTGCTGCTTCAACCTCTTAACAGTCTTTCTGCACTATTTATGTGAAAAGCTCTTTGCATTTTTATTTCAGATCCTCTCCTATTGCAGTTCATGAAGTCTTTCAACAGTAGGCTGTTAATCCTTTGCAGATTAATATGATTTCAGTGATAATCCTTTCATTTGTTGAATTTTTAAGACAGATAATCATTAAAGAAAGTGCTAGACAGATTTTCCATTAAAGCAGTTCGAAGCAGGTGGTATGTCTTTAATGTATGTCGGTAGCACTTTATGTTGCTCATTTATAAAATTAAATTTGCAGATGAAGAGAATAAGTCTAGAGTTAGTTATTGGTCTTTTCCCTTTGGTATTACAGTTCAAACCCAGTCAAGAAGAAAGTATTCAGGAGTTTGCTGATAAACCAGGGTTAGAATATGTGTTTGAATGCTTTTTTCATAACTCCATTGCTACTTTTCATCTGGAGTAAGGGTCAGCTTGGCTTCTGTCCTGACACTGCAAAGCATTAAGTTAAATACATGTAGAAAAAAAAGAGTAAAATTTAAATGTGAGCTTTGCCTTCAGGTATGCCATAGGATGTAAATGGTATATGGGAGTTATTAAAACTCTCTGTACAAGGCTAATTCTTATGTTCATTGAAGTTAAGCTTATGAACGAAATACTCTTCCCCAGATGGAACTGAAGTTTATAATTATCTCTCAATAATGACACCCATAAATCTTGTACCATTAGAGGTTTTGATTTTCTGTTGATTCCCAGCTCACTGTCCATGACTGTCCTTGTCAACCAAATTCTTTATCCTATTTTTTGTCTTCTTTTTCCTCTGGTTTTCCAATCCTTTTTTTTGCACACTGATGAAATGATAGACAAGAAGAGCAGGCACAGGTATTAAAATACAGTGATACTGAGTACTCTTGTAAGCCCCATTTTAATTAAGCTCTCAGAAGAAATGCTTCCAAGCTAGTAGACAAACAGCAGAAATGCTAGAGATCTGAAAAACATTAAAAATTCATTAAAACCTCAGTTTAAACAAATAGGTAGAAGGTGTAGCCTGCCATAGTAGGATGAATTTTTGCTTTTATTTGCTGAAAACTCAGAGGTACTTTAGGTAGGAGGGAAAGGAAGCAGACACCACAACGCTTTAAGAAAATCAGGTCCTGAACTTGGCAAACCTTTAGCTGATTTTGTCACATATTTGCAGCTTTAAAATGATTTGGCCTTTGCAACAGCCAAAATAAGTGTCCTTTAATCACTTCCAACCTATTAACAGATGGGCAAACAGCTTTTATAAATGGGGCATACAAAATACTCCAATATCAGCCAAAACTAATTAGTAGCATTATCTGAACTGAAATTTGTAAGTGATGGAATATACATCAATGCAGATAAATTGATAGAAATTCCTTTTCAAACATCATGCTTGGTATTTGTTCTGCTTTAGTATATTCTAAACACTTGCTAAATAAAAAGTACTTTCTTTTTTCCTGTTTAGCTATCTTCTTCCATTAAAACAACACATTTTCCTGTAAAAGTTCTCATTAGAGATAGTGTAACTGAGAGAAATGACATTAAGCAAAAGGTAGTTTAGAATACATTTTTTTGTGGTATACAAGAGAAAGAGTAGTGTAACTTGAATACAACCTAAAAATTAATTAATCTTAAAGAACAGCACAAAATACTGATATCAGACATTATTTATACAGCAGTGCCAGAGCATATTAAATATATCTTTGCACTGCACTATTAATCAGAATATGTAAATTGCATGAAATTAAATTGTGATATTATACAAAAAAAATTGCCCCATGTATAATTCAGTAGGAAGAGCCATTCAGTGCATTCTCATCAGATCTGCAGCATGAATTTGATTTTACAAAGACATCTGTAGTGCAGACAGCTGCTGTACCTAAGTGAGGGTTTGATTGTACACTTGATCTTTCAAACAGCCACTTGTCCATATCTTTCACATAAATTTTTTTATCATGGATCTACAAAAGAAGGCAATGGTAACTTAATCAGAACTGTTCTGCAATACGTTTTCATTAAATAAAAGAAATAATTAAATGTGCTGATTTTCAGAAGACTTTCTCTCCTTCTGTCCAAGTACCCTGCCATCCACAAATAATCTATTTCTTCCCCAACTTACATATTGATTTTAGGATTTTGTTTGAAGAGTCGAACTTTAAGTAGAAAACAATATTATGAGAACATTTCAAGCTTTTTTTCCTGCAAGACCGCACAATGGGCCCTGCCCTCCCAACACGGATAATTGCCTTGGATAAACTTTTTCTCAAAATTTGACAAAAAATAATCTATAGAAATGCTGTTTATACTCTATATATCCATGTAGATAATCAGTCAGGTAGTTCCCTTCTTGTCCATCTCACATGATGTTGTTCCTTGGTCTTTGAAGACGGTGGGTTTGATCAGTCCAGAGATGTAGCTCTTGAATGCTTGGCACATTCTCCTGTTTCAGAGCAGATATGCATCACCTGGAGCCCACTAGGCTTGTCTAGAAAGAATTGTGGTGATGGGTATTCCCTGTGCAGCCTAGGAAACTGCAATTTCCTTGAAACCCTATGAACAAATTAAAGTGGTGTTCTTCTCTGATAGAATCTCTGGGGAAAATGGTAAATGCACAGTCTCTGTAGATATGGAGCTGAATTAAGCTGGTAGAGGATTCAGCTCCTTGTTCAGTGAGAAAGGTTAGAGGGTCTATCGGATTGTAAGTGAATGATGAAATTGTGGTCCCATATTGTGAGGTTATATGGAATACCTGGAAGATTTTTTAGCCAGTAGGGAGATCAAGACTGATGGAACAGATTTGTCTTTGTGGCATAGAGGGGAGTGATGAATAAGTGAAGATGGTATTTTTTAATTTATAAGAACATGGTCTGATGAGAAATTCTTCAGGCTTTTGGTTACATGGAAAAAGTGTTATAGAATACCAGAAAATAATCAGTTTCAGATGAAATTAATCATCTAAATAATTTTCTTTTTAAAAAACTCAATATATTAAAACCTCAAAAAGAAGCAAACAAACAAACAAACAAAACTACCAAAAGACAATATTTTGAGAAATACTCAGATCTCCATTTTACAAGAATTTTATCTTACTAGCATCTTGCTTAGTGAAGACCAGGCATAAACCCCCATTTTTCTTTTAATTCAAAGCTATTTCAAGCAGATTGGTTTAGTCTTGGCACAATCTGGATGTGTTAAGTAAAATTACAATTGACTTTATGCACAAAGCTACTCATGACCTTAAGTATAAAATGACTATTTCTATTCACAATTGTACCTTCAGGAAAAAAAGGAAATCTAAATGTCGTTGATGAAAAATCCTCAGCTATGGTTTGGTTTACATTTCTGCCATCTACACTGCTTGAAATGCAAAATCTAACATTTTTTCTTACTTATCATATGTATTGTGATCGTTTCCTCAGCTGGGGCATAGTCAGGTAATCACATAGGAGGACTGTAGAGATGAAACTTCAGAGAGTTCCTTTCTAGTCATTCTGTATCAAGATAAAATTGAGAGCTTTCAGGGTTTTAAAATTACTTTTAGTAATTTTACTCTAGCAAATACATGTATAGTCCAGGATATTGAATATCCTCACTTTTCTGGTATTTCTGTTATCTTGTTTTGACAGGAAAATCTCCAATACAGCATTTCCTGGTGTGTTCTTATGAAAAGGATTGGTTTCAATACATTTCTCTTGTCTCCTAAAATATATATATATATATTTCTTTTTTCAGTGTGTATATGAAATTTCCTGGCAAGTTTAATGAATACACATTAATAAAATCCATGAAAGTTTGCATTCGTATGGAAGAGACACTTAAAGCTATCAACATCTCTCAGCTATAGCTTGTATTACCAGTTCAGTTGTAAGAGCTGGCAGGTAAAATATTTCTTTAGTCTTACTCAAATTACAGTGTATTTGCACACAAAATATGACTTTTCATATTCTGTAAAAAAACCCAGCAACAAAACCAAAGCTGTACAGTTGAACAGGAATTCAAAATGTTAACAATTTTGAAAATAACTTAATCCTTATAGTTTGCAAAGCCATGGGCCTTGTGCAGATCTACCCAGCTGCAGCAGAACACTTGGCAAGAAGATTTGGATGCTAATTCTGTAATTGTAGATGGTAAATGACCAAGAGCTCCTTTTCAATCTTTTCAAGCTATTCATGTAAATAAGAGGATTCTACCTGATTCTGTAATTATTTTAGGTGCACATTACAATTTGCCTTCTTGAGTTTTTATCCATAGTCCACCAAACTGAAAAAATGAATCTGCTGTCCTTTAACTTCTAGTGACAAACACCTTGACCTTCAAACTCACAAGAAAAATGTAACTCACTTGGAAGTCTTTGAAGCTTCTTGAGATAGTAGAAAGCATCTTAGCAGTAGAGAAGTGCTTAAAGCTGTTGTTTGCATTCAAAGATTCATGAGAAGGGGCTTTGAACACAGTACATTCAAGAGAGTAAAGATTAAGGTATTATCTTGATTGTTTAATTCATTCAGCACTTACATTTTAGTAGTGTCAGAATTCTTGATTACTGTTATTTTGCTATTAAAACCCCCCATGCTCAGCTAGTCTGACTGCCATGGCTGTTCTGCACCTTCAAGGTTAGGGAGAATTCATTGATGGTGAGTGCTGTGCTGGTGCCCATTCCCATCACTTCATCTCCAGAAGGCTCTGTATCAGTTTTTAGAAGAGAATGCCCCGTGTGACGCTTGATCCCTCTGCCTCCAGAAAGTCTTGGTGTGCATGCATATTGTACTGTTAATGCTGGGGCTTGCAGCTTTTCAGGTAGAGAAACAGCCTGTAACTAACGGAATGCTTATTGCAGTCTTCTTCTCCCACTTTGTTTTACATCTCAATTGCTAAAAAAAAATCGTGTATTTGATAGAATAAAAATATATATAAGTAGAGACATTGGCTGCTTCTCCTGATACATAAGCAGAGAAGTGTAAAAAGAAAAGGAAATAGTATCCTGATACCAAACCTGCATGTTCTTTAGCTCCAAGTGCTCTGCTCACTCCCATCTGCATTCTTCTGAATATCTTTGTTTGTGTCGTCTTTATCACCTCAAGGATTTATATGGAGATACTAAGGAAAATAGAAAGCAGTTTGGACTGCAAAGTTTGATCTAAACTTCCTTTTTGTCTCATCCTTTGCTCTTCAAATTCCTCTTCCAGGATAAGTGGTGGCCATCTCATCACAGAATATGATCGAGATAGTCAAGTATGTACACTAGAAAATAGCTTCCCTCATGGGAAAAAAACTGAGAAAAAGAGAATTGGTATGAGATTTCAACCATGCATCCAAACACAGCACTGCAAGTTCGACTTAGGTGACCATTTATTCACACCTAAGATTTAGAAATGTGCTGAATTTTTAAAAATTGTCTGCTTTAAAAGACATTTCAGAGAAATATAAACGTCCCACCCATTAAAAAGATGTTGCAGCCCAATGTATTGTCTTTTTTTTTTTTTTTTTGCTGTCTTTTCTTTATGGTCTTCAAAGATTAGAGTACAAACTCTGCCTTAGAAGGCAGATGCTGTTTTTCTGAAATGTTAAAGTGACTTTAATTTTCTCTGCTTTGAAGACAGAAAGAAACAATGTTATAGATGCTCCTGCACAACATGGAGTGTAATATGATCTAGTGATGTTAACCCATAGAGGAAACCTGATGGTTTTGTTAATCAATACTACATCAGCAAGACTGGTAACCTCTGCCTCTCAGGGAGAAAGATTTGCAGAATCTCAGCAAATCTGCAAAAATCTCTGAGTTAAAGGTAGATTACTTGAAACGTTTTGTGGACATGAAGGTATAGGAGACTGTGAAGCTTTTTTTATTTGTATTTTGCACTTTTCCTTTCCTGAACAGTTCAAAATAAATCGTACAACAGCTATCTCTGAGTTAGTCTCCTTGACTGAAGCTATATTATTTAATACATTAAATTTCTCAAGAAAATGATTGATTGTTAGCCTACTGCTATTGTTCTCCTTGGTTTTTTTTTTTTTTTTAAATACCTGTGGAAAGGCATCTATGGGCATTTCCATTACAGTAATACTGGGGAAAATTTCTTCCACTCTGAGTTTTCCTCTTGCCTTTTACCCTGGAGGGAGAAGTTTCATATACTGATTTAGGTTGAGTGTATCTGCCAAGTAAAAAAAGAGCACTAACCACTATAATTTTTCACTTACCTCAACCTCTTTCTACCAGTTCTGCTGACCATCACCTTTTCATATTGAGAGATTCTAATATGGGAAAGAGATGTGTTTCAGCACAGCTGTTCTCCCTTTCATCAGCAAGGATGATGCATGACTTTCCCTTCAGTGCAGGAGTAAGTCAGGAGCAAAGTATCCCATCACGTAATCTCTGCATAGGCCTATGTTTTCATACAAAGCATTTCAAGCACGCTAACTTGGTTTTGAAGAAGTATTTCTACAAAAAGAGAAAATATTTTTGAAGAAAATATTTCTAAAAAAACCCGTAAGAGCCTCATACCTTATTGTAAAGATGTATCTGACAAAAGCTTTTCTTTTTCAATTTGTGAAACCATGTTTTCCCAGAGAGACTTTGACAAAAAGATGGACAGAAATGATCTGTCTGAAGTTTTGAGATACTCAGTTCTTCCTAGTGGAATACAACTGGTCCTCCAGCTGGCCTGTTCAGGTAAGTGGTTTCTTGTAAATGCTTTACAATGGTACAAAATTTTCACCTGCAGGTGCTGCAGGCTTTGGGCTTTTTGCTTGTTTGTTTTTTCTTTTTCCTTGCATAAACAAGAAACTGCTATTCTTAAAAGTATAGCCAGGACAAACCTTTCCTGATGGTGATGATCTTTTCCAAAATTGAGCATTTTATTATTATACTTGAAATAAAGTACATATTTTCAGAATTCCACTGTGTCTATGAATGCTGGAATATTATCCCATACTATTTATAAATATACTTAAGAGGGTGCAGAGCAATTTTGTGGCAGGTCTGCACTTGCAGATGTCTCCAGGCAAACATTAACCCCTTTGTACATTCAGTGGTGTTTGTGGTGTTTGCCTTCCAACACCCTTAAACAGCCCAGTGCAGGAAACTTTTAGAAACATTCAGAGATGAAAACATTCTTAGATGACTGTTTGTAAATAAAGCAGGATGTGGGAGATGACACTAGCAGCTTCTCCTGTAGCACATTTTATTAGCCCACTTTTGGGTTGTAGTGACAAACGTAGGTGCTGTGAACCAAAGCTGGTCTAAACACAAGTTGTCCTAAGTTTGACAGTCACAGCTGGGGGATTCTTGTGGACAGAGATCTTCTTTGGAGGTTATGGTTAATTGTATGTGTTAGCAGCTCCAAAGAATGCTTTTAAAGTCCAACTTTATTTAGCGGGAGAAACCCACATGTAATTGGTGCTTTTGACTTGTTAACGACATACATGTGGTTTCTTTTGATCATAATTTTTTGCACGCCTTGTCCCAGGGAGTTTTCTTTCCAAGATGCATCTTTGAGAAGGTGGTCTCTTTGAGTGTCTGGCCACACATGGTTCTTGCTTTCCAGTGTTGGGTCCTCGTAAATGCCATCAATTTCTCATGGAAAATCATCTATTAAGTGTCATTTAGGTCACATTCCTAAGACAGTGTGAATAAGACCAGGTATTTTTAGTCGTTTGCTCAGTCCCCATCACTATGGTAACAGGAGATTTTGTGACTGTGAGACAGATTTTTGTCTTATCTCCTAGATTTGGGAGACTACTGCTACTTTTCACTGTGTTCACAGACACACTAGGAAAGGTTCATGCTTCCCTACTCATTATTTAATTTATTTAGGGTCTCTTAAGTGTGAAGTGCTATCAAGACTTGTTCGGCCATTTGAGGCAGTGTGTAGGCTTCTAATGCATTTTGATTTTAAAACTCTTCTAAATTGTGAACATGTAAATGATGAATAATTGCTAAAACATGGAGATGTGCCTGAGTCTAAAGGGCACCCATAAAGTGATTTTTAACATGGAAGCATTTTGAATAAATTCCACTTATCTGCAAAGTGCCTCTCCTCCTCAATTTTATAATATAGATGTCATTATTTCTGAAGACAAGTTATGAGCAGAGTAAAACCTTGCTAAATTGCTTGGGTGAGACACTGCAACTGGTTGAATGTTTGAATTCCCTGAATACTGATTTGATGCAACCATATTCTGTGCAAGTGCAAAAGCATCCCGTAGCATCAGTCTGCCTATTCAGGAGTGGAAAAATAAGAGAGAAGGGGAGGTGTATGTCTAGGCAGAATGGTGGAGAGATCTACTGATAGTTACTACACTGAACTTTTCAAGTCAGCGTTGCATCCTGCATGGCCGTGGACTAATCCATGGATGATTAAAACAAGAAAAGGGACAATGTGGCTATCTAGTCTGAGCACAGGTCAAACAAAAAATATTCAGATCTCTTAAAAATTTTCCCAACTCATTTTACTCTTACTGGTTTTGTTGTTGTTGTTGTTGTTTTCTTTTTAATTGAATCTAAACATTACTGAAAAAGCAGTGCCCAGATGTTAAATGTCCTGTTGATTTTCCATCTTCAGTCATGAATGAACAGTCTTTGGCTAACAATAGTTAAGGTAGGAAAAGCTTGAAGACTTTTAATGTTATATATTCTCTAGTGAGTTTTAATTACATCAGTAGCATTCATAACTACAAAAGTATCTGCTTATTTTTTGTAAAGGTCAGACACTCGAGGTAGTAAAATTAGCAGAATAAAACAAAAATATTTGTAGCAAAATGCTGATGTTCATCATTAAATAACAAAGATCTTGCTGTCAAAATAGGAAAGAAGACTGTATGTTATAAAATACTGTGAAATGTGCATGAGAAATAATAGATGGGATTAAAAAAACAGGTATATAGGATGCTGTACTCAACACACTGTTTTGAGTCTCTGTGTTTGTACAAGCAGAGCTGGTACAATAATTTGACCAAACCAGACTATATAGTAATGGCACTGTCAGGAACTGAAGAAGAGCATGATACTTAGAGTGGACTCAGGAGGGCTGAAAGGAGACTTATACAGACAAACATATTTGTCCTTATGAAATCTGCTTTTCAGCTTCTGGGAAACCAAGGGAGCTTCCTTTAGGTCAGATGAATGTAACCACAGATGATTCTCTAGATGTATCTATACATATCCTGTTCCCCACAGTGTGAGGGAAAATCAGTGACTGTGTTACTACCTAACACATTGCTGGCTGAGGAGTTAGAAACTGCCTAGAAATAATTGAATGAATTTCCATCAGTGGTGAGGTTTAGCTGCTGGCTTCCTGAAAAAGCCAATTAAAATTAAGGCCATAGTGCAGTGATTTTGAGATTTCATACACAAGTAATGATGTTATTTCATCATATTTCAAGCCAATTTGTGCTGCTACTCCATTCTGCTGTTGAAAAGCAGAATGCCATGCACTATGCAGTCAGGAGAGATCCTCACTGCAGCACTGCTGTACTTTGTTTGAATATAACAGGAAAAATAGAGGTAATGAACCAATCAATTTTGGACAAATTCTTTGAAGTATCCATTGACATCGTAGCTAATTGTCATGAAAAATATTTCTTTAAACATTTTTTGGGAAAGCAGTATTGTAGCCTATGTTTAAACATTCCTTTTTTTTCCCTCTGGTTGATTCAAAGTGCTGCAGGTTCTATTCAGGTAAACCTTTACATTGAGTTCAGAGGAACCATGCATGCGTGGAGGTCAGGTATTGGGAGTGCTGGTTATTTTGCTTCTATATTTACTGAAGAGTCCAGCCATAATATCTTGGTGTTTGCTGTATTCCGCGGTCACTGAAATTACTGCTATTAATGCTCGTTGGGACTGGATTGGGGAAATAGCTGTAGCTGTTTATATGTTGTTAAAGCGAACTGTTCACAGTTGCAGCATCCTGATAATTGGATTGTTTTCAAATAACATGTAAACACAGTAAGGATTTTCTCTGCAATTGGCTCTTCGGAGTTGCCTCTACTAAAATCCGTATTTTTTTCATCTTTGTGTTTGTGATCTTGATAACTAGTCCTGTATTTACACAAAATATCTGGTGTTTAGGCTAAGAATATGCAATATTGCATAGAATTTGAATCATTGCCTTTAAGCCATCTCAATTTATATTGGTCTTGCCTCATTGTAGGTTTTTCTGTATTTGCAGGGAGGCAATAAACCATCTCCTCACTTAAGCACAGAAGTGTCCAGATTTTTCATTTATTTAAATTTTCACACATATTAGTGGGAGGCAAGGTTTTTATAGGAGCTTTTAGGTTGCAGACTGGTCTGCCTTCAACTGAAACAACAAATGAGAGTGCAAAACAATGATCTCTGAGAGATGTTTCAAAGCACTGTACCCTCGTTAAAGTCAATGCCATTTCCCTCTCAAGCTGCAGAGAGGCAGGGGAGATGCAGGAGGTCCCCGGATTTGGTTCTTTGCATGAAGCTAACAGAGGATATTAGAGCAGTCCCTTGTCACAACCTGTGGTTCAGGGCTTGACTCATGCTGAACCTTCATCAGTTTTCAGTCCCACTGGCAATTCCACGATAACTGGTGCTTGTTTCTGGGGCTTTTGGAAAGCTCTCGTGGTTTTGGAGGTTCAGCTCAGAAATGGGACTGGCTGACTGCAGCTCTCACCAGTGCACCCTGCAGTTATTTTCTCTCTCAGTTCTTCCTTACTGTGGTTTACATGTGTAACTATGCATAAATTGTTAAATAAACACCTAACAGCAATTTCTGTTGCAGTCATGCCAGAAAAGCCTTATTTATAGAGCAAGACCCTTCTGTGTTGAGTACCCTGCACATTCTGAAGAAAAATATGCTTCCTGCATCAGTGGTGGAAAATTACCTTCTAAAACTGTTTATTTTTCATTAAAGAAAATCTTAAAGGACAAGCGGCAGAAAGCTGTGCATACTGTAGTGGGAACAAAGGTGTAATAGCTCTCATGCATCTGGCAGAACACAATACTCAGGAGTTTCTTCCATTGTACTGTTGTTTAATAATGTTCTCCACACCTATGCAGTAATGAGCCCTGAGGGAGATGAAGGTTATCCTTATGACCATTTAAGCCAAATATAACATCAAGAAATTTAAATTCCACTGTGTAAGAACTCTGCAAGAGAGATAGTGATAATGAATAGATGCATTAATAAAATGTCTTAATAGAGCTATTGTAAAGCTTTGCATTTCCTACCTAATGGTTTCTGGATCAAGGCTAAATGCAAATCTATCTAATGATTCCTTCAGGTATTTAAGACTGTGGGTCATTCACTGTCAATTGCAGCAAAAGGAAATAAAATACACAGAGTATACCCTTCTCCTTGACTGCTGATCCTCTCCCGAAAGAATTACAGATTAATATGGGTTTAAAAGGTTAAAGAACTCCCACAACATCTGGAATGTTTGTCAACAAGCATGCAAGAATCCCTGCTGGATGCAAGAGCTATCTAATCAATGTTTGTTCTAACCTTCCACATATATACAAACAAAAGCCCGTGTTTCTCTTTTCGTTGTTTCTTTTTTAAAAAAAGATAAAATTCGTGCTTAAGAACTTAATTTGCTTGACTATTTTGCTCTTAGCTTATGATCACTATGCTCCTCCTGGGAGTGGCAAATAGAAAGAGAAAATGCAATTTGGGTTGCCCACACAGCCCAGAGTACCCTAGCCCCGCCACTAACTCTACTTTAAACATGGTTAAAACGTCATTTCTTTTTGACAGTAATAATATTCCAAAGCATCATTATGGCTTTATTAATAATAGTCTAAACATCGGTATGGCTCTATTAAGATGTTTTGATAATAAGCTGAGAAAAAAACAAAACAAATATCCTACTTAGTTGATGAAGAGAGTTTTTTCAGGTGTGTTCATATTTTGTATCACATTTAGAATTAACCTAAAAATCCACGTCAGAACAACCATCTGAAAAGTAAACTTTCTCCTTAAAATTCTCCTTTGCTACAATGTCTATAGAATAGTTGACAACATTTGAACTAGCAGCGTGCTGACACTGCTGCCTGTCATCCAGGCTGATGCTGTCTTTTTTTTTTTTATTCTCCTGTGCTATCTCTTCCTGCTACACCTAAGCTATAAAATCTTGGACTGGCTTTTTGTTCCAACTGTGTGTTAGAATCTGGCACTGAGGGTCTTGTTCTGTGCCTAGGGCTCCTGAGCACTATCCTAGCACTTTTAGATTGTACAAATAATGATGCAGTGTCAAATCTGCTCCAAAAAAAGGTGGGGAATTTTTAAATTTAAAGGACGGATCTTTTCTACACCTATACATAGGGTGTAAATCCTTATATTTGATTAGTTTTCTATGCCAACTGCGTCTCCCTACCCTCAAATATAAGAAGGATGATTCCTATCACAGAGAATCCAGTGGCAGGTTGTGAGTGGGAAGCACAACAGGCTTCTAGTACTTATCCATCAGCATATGGCCAGTAGTGGAAACAGAGCAGTTTTCTTCTGGGACCATCTGACTGAATATCAGGGAGAAAGGACCTCCCTTGGACCAGCATTTTTCATTACAAGGGCTTATCTCAAATCTGTGTGGTGTAACCTCCTGACTGAAGCAGTTAGGATGGTTTTTTTCCTCCTCTCTCCAATGACACCATTTAGGATCACTGCAATAGGGTGGTTTGGTCAAATTTCCTGTCTTGTCCTTCAGCCATTTGGCCTCTCACATGCCCAGAAGGAGATTTCTCATTGCAACCTTTCAGTACTTGAAAGACGTCTACAAGAAAGATGGGGACAAACTTTTTACCGGGCCCATTGTGGTAGGACAAGGAGTAATGGTTTTAAACTGAAAGAGGGTTTATATGGATGTGGTGGTTTGAGGAGACTGA
>QWTY01006639.1:0-11736 GCA_008033365.1 Pseudorectes ferrugineus
TGAGAAAGTGGGGGTAAAACTTGGAATGGCAGAGGATGTTCGATTGACCTTGGCATTTATATTTATTTCAGCCTGCCTGAAAAAGAACCAAATCATTAGATGCTTTGGAAATTGCAGAATATGGGTGAGCGTGACTCTGCACAGCTATTGCTGAAAATGCTGCCTGAACATCAAACTCTATGGGTATTGCTTAACCACCCATGGGATTTACAAGGAAATAGAAACAAACTGAAGACACAAAGTTACAGAGGGAAGAGCAAACAGCAGAATAAATTACTGCTGACAGTGGAGAGGATGAAACCTGCTCTTGGAAACAGCTGAGAAAAAGACAAGCATGAGAGCATGACCTTGGCACTTGAGTCACAAGGAACTGAATGTTAGCAAAGCTAACACATAACACTGGCACGCACAAATCCTGGCACATATTTTCCTCTGACCCTAAAGTAAATCATTAGTGTGGACTGAAAAGAGGCCATTCATTTTAAATACTACTGGTATTTTTGCAGCTTCCTAGATGTGACAGGAGATTAAAAAGAAGAAGCTGTTACTATTAGCATAGCAAGCAAGAAGAGATTTGTCTCTCTGCAGAGGCCTCTGACTTCAGCCTGGCATAGTGAGACTAGTGAGGGAAAAGAGGAGAGGGCAGTGCTGTTTACTGCCCAGAGAGCTGGGATCCAGGGAACACTTAATACCAGATTATTAACGCAGCTTACCAGGCATTCTCTTTTTGTGAACAGTCAGAGCCAGGGGGGATGAGAAAAACCCAGTCATAAAGCATTTCACCAGAAATGTGGTGGGATTTAGAAGGAATTTTGCCCTATTCCCTTGCTGTGGAGTAATAGGAATGCCAGAAAGACTTCTGCAGGAAAGAAATGTCCCCTGCCTGCGTGCCCAGTGAAGTTCTGGAAAGTAGCTCATCTTACTGTGACCAAACCAAGCTTATTAAAAAATAAAAATTTTAAAAAAAGAGAGAATTTCCTCTTCAAAGTATGTTACAACGAAAGGTGCTGAATTTAAGCCTGGAGACCAAAGTTTTCCATCCAGCCACCAAAGAACTGCAAAAACCCAAAACAGCATAGGAAGCTTTCTCCAACCCAACCTCATAGCACAGAGGAACCCAGCTCTTAAAGGCAGACCAAACTGCTGCTGCCTTGGTTCATTCAGTTACTCAGCTCACATGCCAGCAGAGGTTCTGTGGGGATGAGAATAATTCACATGTGGAGGTACACTGAAATATGTCAGGGACTTCTCCCCTGCAGCACTGAAGTGAATGGAGAATTCTACTGTGTACTTCAATGAATGCTTCTAACTCAGGAGCTCAGTGGCTTATTTTAATGGCAAATGCAGATTCTAAAAAAAAGGCATCTATACTCAGTTGTTGGTGGGAAAACAATTAAGAGTTAAGGCAGGTAAGCATGTTATTCCCATCTTAAAAATGGACCCACTAAGGAACAGTGCAACAGAGCATCTCTACTGCTTGCTGTCACAAGTTTTAATTTCTGACAAAGTTAAGAATATAATGCCGACCCAGGATTGCCGACTTCCACTCTTGTGGTGGTTACTAGGCTACAGTGCCAGTTGAACACATTTACCTTGCAATGTATCCTGAAGGGCTTCAATTTGCTCCATCAGTCTCTGATTACAGTTTTTCAGGTGGTAATTTTCTAGCTCAAGCTATGAAACAAGAATAATAAAAACTGAAAAATAATGCAAAACTGGTATATGTGTGATCCACTACAGAGAACATGCCTTCATCTTTATTATTTTCAAGTATCTTAACAAGGAAAAAAAAAGACAGGTGAGTCTACCAGTCACCTTGAAATCCTTCTAAACAGCAGCATCACTAGAAAACCCACTTAAAATATTTTTCTGTGCTTTCTCAAACAGCTTCTGTATGAACTACTGGCACTTCTCAAATATGCCTTTAACTTGGAATAAAAGACCAGACAGCCCACTCCCAGCTGAAAACTACTGCAGCATCTTTAAAACTGCATGCTGACCCGCTGCTATCTTTGTTTTTCTAGAGGGTAGGCCCAGACAGAGGCACAAATCCACAGGATGGAAAGAACAGAGAGGTCAGAGACGAGAAAATACTGGGCAATAGGAAAACAGCATTAGTCAGAGATGATAAATCATAGAACAGCAAAGGACACGTTTGTGTAACAGGTGCTCAGTCAGAAAGGAACAGAAACTGCACCCAGAGAAAAGAGGGAGAGGTAAAAGAAAGCTAGGTGAAAGCCACTTGTGACTAGTCAATGTTCAGAAACTGCCTTTGGGCACTGGTGACTTCACATTCATTTATAGTTTGCCCAATAAAGTAAAGAGCCCTTGGTAAGACTGATGACCCCAGCCCTACAAGTGAGTATGTGTAGGGCCAAACAAGCAGAGTGCCTCTGTGGCAGATTGACTGTCCCCAGACTGTTGTCCTACATAGGAACCCCCTGTCAGTGCAGCCACTGTACTTACTCACAGGCCTTGAAACCTGGCAGCAAGCTAGAGACTTACCTCCCTGAGCTTAAATGTTACCCACTCTTTGATCTTGGCAGCTTTCTCTTGAACAATTTTGGCTTCCTCAGTCCTCAGCTGTTTCTGTGCCAAAAAACCAAACCCAACATTAGATGCATTAGGAGAGCACAACTAACAGTTCTCAGTGAGTTACTGCATCAGGAGTGACTGAAACGCTGAAGCTCCCATTCCATCCAGACATAAGATTTAAGACTGCTAGTTGGACACGATTATTCAACTGGCCTCTGAAAAAAATCAAGCTCTAAGTTGACTTACATGATCCCTAGAGTTAAATTCAGAGGCTTGTTTCAAGAGTTTGTTGTGGAATAGCAAAACCCAGGTCAGGTAACAATTGGCCACCTACCACAATTTGAGTACAGTCTGCAACTTTTTCTGTTTCATGTGGTTTTGCAATGTTGCTGTTTGCTGTTGAGCATCTGTAGTGTTCCCCCAGCCTACACACACATCACTGGCCAAAGGTAATAAGAATTAAGCAGTGCCAACAACTGATTCATGAAACATCAATCATTCCAAACAAAAGGGATTCAGTTGCTGTAAGCACAAGCGTAGGGCACAAACTTTGAAGGTGCACAAGATGCAAATACCAACAAGGTATTTAACACACACACAATATTTTCATTGAGAAAGTAAATTTAAAAAAAGCTCCACGATTTGACCTTGAAAGACACTAAGACCCGGTAGGGGATTTGAGATGCTATAAGCAGTTATATGTTTATATATCCGTTAGAACAGGTTCTAGTCCACACAAAGGTGTTATGGCAATACTGTTGATTTGCACAATGACCATTGTTCCCCCAAGTATCTGCTTGGGTAATATTGCTACAGCATTTTTGCAGCTGTGTTTTCTCAGCTGTGTTTTTAACTTTTCTGGAAATTTCCTTTGAAAGATACTGAATTAACACTATGATCACCCAAAACTTCCTGTTTTATCTTCTGTTTGGCTTCATCAGAAAACTCTCCCATCTACATAATGATTTAAACAACTGCAAGAAGAAATCAGTTCTAGGAGCAAGGGAGGGAAGGGAGAGAGGAGGAATATATGCTCCATGGCACATCAGCCCTGGTTTCTCCAATTAAGGGGCAAAGATAATACCTTCTGGTAGTAGTTGGTGGTTTCCCTGTTATATTGTTTTTTCTGAAGTAAACAAATACAAGTAATTATCATAATAAAAATGTCAGTCCTTTCCCCCACTATAATTTTTCACACTGATAAATACCATATAAATTCACAGTACACTGCACAAAATTCCCCACATTTTCACATCGCTTTTAATCACCACATGCTATTTATCACTACAACTGCACATTTAAAGGCTCTTATTCAAGTATGCTTGCTGACTTTAAAATAGACCCTAGTAACATTATAGGCAGCAGGAACATTTGTAGATGAGCATAATGAAATAACAGCAATCAAACCAGATGCTTTAAGAAGAAGACTTATTTAGCTTTTTTTTCCTTTTATATGACTGTGTGTGTTCCTAATCATCAAGTCTCAACCTTTGCAGGAGTTAGAATACTAGATGTGCCTACAGGTCTGAAATGATCTGGCACGTATAGTAGACCTACCATGTCTGAATATCCATCAGATGGGAATTGGCTTTGAATCCCTAATGACGTGGACTTGTCTTGGAACAGGGATCAAGATGTTCAAAGATTCAGATTACTACACTATATGGTGAAGTGCAATGCCAAGATTTTATTTAGGGTTCTAAAGCAGAATAGTGACAGGATGACAGCATTGTCACCAAGCTTAGTAAGCCCTGCCTCTAAGCAGAACCAATTCACTCAGGCACAGCAGCCATAGATGCAGTTATTGTGCTTTAAGATCCAAAAGCAATTAGAGATTCTTTGTGTCCCACACTGTTGTGTGGTCCAGACATGACCTCAGTGTTCTCTTAATAATGCTCTGAACTCCATGGCTCTTCCCATCCCAGTGAAAACAAATAGAATGCCTTACAGGGACCCTTAGTAACCTTCTAGCTCTGCCACCATCTCATCCCATTCTGAAACTAAACCAGTGACTGATAAAAAGTGTTTCTTGTCTGGAATTGCCAAGCTTTGGCTTTCATTTCTAGAAACTCATTTTGCCTCTTGTTGCTGGAACAAGACTTCCACTAACAGTCCTTGAAATAGGACTGTGTAAAAAAATAGTTCAGTGTAATTAATAGAATTTAATAGAAAATAGTTCAGTGTAATTCAAATGGCCGAGTAATTTTTTTGGGGTAAAATTCTACTTCTGTTTAAAAGTTATTTACTTAGCAACACATAAGAATACGTCATTCCTCGTGTTATAAAAACCACAGGGCAAGGCCTTTACTAGAACTGAAATACAAGCCCTACTGCAGATGTAGCATCTTCCTTCCACCAACTGAAAATGGAAGAGACTAAGAACTATCCATGCTGGGAAACAGCTGCTCTTTTATAATGACATCTGACAAGAGATGAACTATGCTAAAGGACTGCTGAAGACTGGGAAAAGACCTTTCCCAAGAAGCAGCATGAACTGATTCAGAGATGGGCTGCACAATGGTTTTGCAAAGCAATCTATATGCCAAAAAGCCAGAGAAAGACCGTGACCAGACTGTAGCGTTACAATGTAGGGTCTCAGCACTAACATAAGAAAGCCCTTTAGGCTGATTGACTGATCTCCAATAATGAAGAGACATGGGCTGTCAAAGCTGAGTGGATGTTTTGTCTGAAAAGGAAAGAAAGAATCTTGTATTGAGCTGGGCATCATCTTACAGCTGAGGCAACTGAGAGACTAACATGTAATGAGACATAATCTGTATCTTTGAATTATACGTTACAGAATTCCTCTAACTCATGAAACCTACAGGCCTCCCTGTAGAAAATATGCCTACCTGTTTTGCTAGCTGTGTCTCCAATTTGTTGATCAGATCCTCCTTTCCTTGCATTGCGCACATCAGCTCCTGGTATTTCCTGTGCAGGGTGCTGTCAGATTCACCAGTCTTCATGTTGGCTAGTTTTATCTTCTCTTCCATAACTCTGACCTGTAATGGTAATCAGAAGGAAACTGAAAAAAACCAAAACACAACAAAACAAACCAATGCAAATTAAGGAGCTGCTTGTGTAGTGGTAAAAAAATGAAAATAAATGAGAATATTTGTGGGTTTCTTATTTTTCAAGTCAGGAAAGGAAAAATAAAACATCAAAAACCACAACACCCTTTGGGTAACACTTAGTTTATATCCACATTTGTGAAAGGAACACTGTCCATTCATTTGTAATGCTGAAGCAGTAACAGATGCAAACTGAACCATGAACAGATAAACACAGCATGTATTGTGAGATATTACAATCAAATTACTAATCAAAGAGGCCATACAGGCACCATAGTCTCTGTACACATACAGACAAGGTATATCACACCTTCCTCCTTTGCAATATCATGGCCAGTTTTTTACCTCATTCACTACCAAGGCATATATCACAAATCCCTGGCCATTTGCTTCAGATTAAGATTTCTATAGCAAAATGTACTATGGAGGTCCTTCTTCCTCCTATCCCCAGCTTAAGACAGTGTTTTGGCAACTCCTGTCTTTCTGCCAAGTCTGTTCTCCAGACCTGCTAAGGAGTTACAATGTTAGATATTTCAGAAGATTTGCCTGTCTTTCAGCTCCTGCCAGTGCCAACAGTTCTTCATCTCAGCAAGAGAAAGATCACTGTAGTGCTCCTTCACTACAGAGTTTCAATGCACTAAAATCTAGTGGCTACTGAAGCATTTCAGGTTCTTAGCAAATTTGTAAAACCTCTTCGCTGTCTTCAAAACCTTTGTCTCTCAATAATGCCACTCAGTTTTACCATTACCTCATTCTATTACAATGGATTATAAGACTTCATTTCTAAAGATGAATGGAATCCCCTCAATTTAACTCAAATGTACTAATAGCAGCATTTGAAGATGGGAAAATCTCTGGTTCCAACACAGCTCAAAGCAGCTAAATCTGCAAAGAAACCAACTCCAAATACCATAAATTTAGCATGAATTTAGAACCAGAAAGACAGAATGCAGGCAGCAATCTGAGCACTTCACAAAGTCTGTGCAAGACTGTTAGTCATGCTCTGCTGAGCAGCCTACACTTCATACTTGCAGAAGCTGTGTTTTGTCCTCCTGTCTGCCTGTATTAGGCAGAGAAGCAAATTGCCTCTTCCTCATACTGAATCAGAAAGGTAAGCGCCCAACATCCGAGCCAGAAAACTAAGCCTGCTGAGGCGGATGTGTTTTCATTAGAGTTTAGGGTGATTATAGTAAAAAGAAATGGCCCCTCCTTTCTGTCTGATGCCCAAATGCTGACTCTGTACTAGGGGCTCAGCGAGGGGACTGCAAACATGTGATTTCCTTAATTGAGGTTGGCAGCTACAGGGAGTCCATTGAATTAACAAATCCAACTCCCCAGACTCCTGGAGAGAAAGATAACAAGGGATTTTGCACTTGATGTGGAGCCCTCTCATTTGTTGGCTGCCTCTCATTCATGGTGAATGTACTCATTAGTGGAAGGGAATGGTCCTACTCTTATGCTGTCACTTCTTCAGGCTGTCAGGCAGCAATGTAGCATTTCTCTAGGAACACTTATCTCTGGATGTGGATAAGGCTGCTGGAAAGGCAAATATTGAGGGTTGCTAGTCTTTAGGACCTGCCAGCATATGGCTACAGAACTGCTGGTGGCAGATGAGTGAAGGCAACCCTCATTTCTGCTGGTGGCAGGTGAGTGAAGGCAACCCTAATTTCTGCTACACCTTCCCAGCCAAGTTCTCCCTTTCTTGCCCATTCTTGGACCTAATGGATTTGACTTGTTCTCCATCTTGTCCCTTGCTGTCATTGCATCTTATCATATCCTGGGCACTCTGCTCCTGTCATTGAGGTGTTTGCTAGTATGAAACCTTCTTCACTGGCCAGTGGCAATAACTGTATTTCCTGCTGGTGCTGTCACAGCTGTCACTTTTGCCTGTATTGTGCTACCTTTGCCTGTCTTGGTTGGGTATGGACTTACTGATACTACTCCCAAGAACAACTCTTGTTCTTCACTGGTAGTTGCTGGTCTAGCATAGAAACCAACGGCACAGTGTCAATACATAGCTTCTTTCCTAGAATTAAGCTGGTCAGTAAAAAATCTTGACGTCAATATCAGACTGGCATGGAATAATATGTTCTGTCCAGGTACTCCAAGTTCTTGATTCCCAGGTGATATGTCTCCCAGTGCTTATAACACTGCCTATTCAGTCCTTCACTTCTGAAATCATCTTTGACAGTCATTCTTGGCTGTGTGGCTTTTATTTCTGCCCTTCAACCCCTGACTTCAGTCCTGCAGCTCTTGTCCAGCTGGAGGGAGCTGGTTCACTTCAAGCCTTCCCTTCACCAGCGATCTGCAGTGGTGCAAGAGCTCAGACCACCTGGCCCTTCTTGGCTCTTTTGTTTCTATAATACTCCTTAGAGTGCAGAATGTCTGTTTCCCAAAGGTACATTATTCTCTATAGCCTGTTCACAAGCTGAAGTCTGCCTCTCTCCCCTTCTCCATTATTTAAGAAGCACAGAAGGACTAGTTTAGACAATATCCCTTATTTTTAGATGATTACGGTAATAGACAACGAATCCAGCTCTTACTGTTTTTCTCCATGGGCTCCTGAGCCAGAGCAGTAATTACTAAGAAGTCCAAAACAAGTGATAAGGGTGTGTCTGAAAAACCTACTTCTTTCACAGAACTTTCTCTACTTGTAGACAAGTCCTCACCAGTACTCTTAAGTATTTGTTTCCTGAGGACCTGCCAAGCAGCGCTATCTTTGCAATTTAATCCTGAGGTACAGCATCCCCTTCCTTTTCCACAACGAAGCATGCCTATGATGGACGAGGGAGTAAAGGCTGTGAAGCTGACAGGAAGGTATAAGGTGCTGGTTTTCACTTAGGGTTCAACATACTCAGGCACCTGTTCACAGCTAAGGCTCAAAGACTGGGAAGTGGACCAAAAAATCCATCCACCATTGTAAATCAGTGTTTCCCTAGCAGGGCATAGCACTGCAGATTGCTGTCTGTATGCTAGACTGGAAGGAATTCAGAGTGAGTTAACTGCTGGACTTGTACCAGAGTCACCATAAAACAATCTCTTACCTGTTTCTCTGCATCCTCAGCTCTTTGCTCTGCTTCTATCACTCTCTGTTCCAGTTCCTGCATCTTCAGAGACAGAAAAGAATGAAAACAAATTAACATCACCTAGAAATTCACGTATTTTACTCAGGACTTGTGTGAGCCTACAGATCTTTGGCATATTTTGAGTTAACTGGACAGCTTTGACCAGGAAAAAAAAAGCCTTTGACCTTTTGCAGTCTTCTGCCCTACTTTAAATATACCGGAACCATTTTCTCATTAGTGAGCTTCATCATTCATTACATGGGTCAAAGGAACAGTGCCAAAGTCTTGACCTCATCTCTACAATTTACACACCATGGGCTGTCCCTGCAAGGAGCCTGTCCACAGAGCACCATTCTTCCCTGATCTTATTTCAGCTAGGATTCATTCACAATGGTAAATAAAAATGAATATATCTTAGAAAGCTCACAGCAGGTTCTCTATGATGCCACATTATAACCAGCTTTGGCTTCAAAAGCATCACAGACTCATAACTGACAAGATTAACAATGATCTTAATTTTCCTATGTTTCTTTTCATTTTGAAGAGCTTTGCAAACTGACAATTCTGTGATTCGACATCTGAGCATTGCTGCTATCAAAGTCAAAGGACACTGAATAGAATTTTATCCTAAATGTTTATAAGTCACTTCATTCTCATAAAATGCAGAGGTACTTGGGATTCTTCTAATAATTTACCACTAGAGCCCATTTTTTGGGGGGAGGTGGTTGATTGGAGGGGGAGGGTTGGTGTTTTTTGTTTCTTTGTTTTTTGTTTTAATTTTTAAAATAGTAACCTAGCATCTCATTTGATGTTTGCCAAGGTCACCTTCCACCTGGCCTGCTTCAATGGGTCTCAGATTTAAGCCCAGTAATACAAAGTCAGTGACACTAAGTTTCACCTACCAAGTTGCAAAATTTGAGGAATACTTCATGGGGCTTCCAGCACTTAGTTATGTTTTACTATGGAAAGAATGACATAGAAGAATCCTCAGAAGATTAAAAGAATCATGCTTAAAGAAGAAAAACTATAAAGGGAACTGAGCTCCTTTTCTCTCCAAAGCATTTTGTGATTCTTGATAAAGCACTGGAGCCAAGTATTCAGGTTGGTCGCTAACAGGACCAAACCAGTATTTCTGAAAATGGGACTTATTCCTCTTGGGCTGATCACCCAGAATGGACATGGCACCATTCCCCTGTTTCCATTTGCCTTCCTTCATATGGCAACAAGACAACTCTTCTTTCCACACATGCTCACTGATACAAGAGCAGACTGACCCCTACCAACAAACATATCGAAAGGTACATACATATAGACACCTCAGTAGTCATGTAACTAAAAAAGCAATGACATAAATTAAAACCATGAAGATCAAAACCTGTACATTTGGCATGATACCTCTCAGGTTTGCTTTTTCAGTGGAACAATCAAATACATCAGTCTCTGTAATTTAATATCCAAATCAAGGATGCTTCTTTGGCAGAGGAACAGAGAGATGCCACAGAAGACTGCAGCCAGACAAAGCTGCTCTGACCAAAGCGTCTTAGAGGAGACTGAGCTCAAGGCAATCTAACATGAACAGCAGGGGTCTGTGTTATGTGAGTATGTGTCCCTCCAGAACAGTGATGTACTCATGCTTTTATCTATCAGTCTCTGGACAGTCATCACCCCAGATAGGTAGCAGCAAAACATATTGGCAAAAGAGAGATGTTAAACATAGTTATTGTGGAGGCATAATATGCTTTGTGAAACAAAGGCTGTTTAAGACAGTAGCTTCAGAATCAATGGTCTCTCCTAGTTCTCTGATTAATTGACAGGGTCTACATTTACAGCACAAATGAAATTCTGGGCCTTTTTACCAAGCTATCCTCTTAAACTAATAATTCAATCCTCCACAATGTGGGCAATCTCCATGAAACACTCAGGTTATTTTAAGAAGACAGCACTGTGCTGACTGAAAACTTCCTTGTTGTCCCAGCAGTTGCTTTGCATTGCTAGCAGTTATGGATCTTGATGAGGACAGAGAATCTATGTTGGGACCATTCCTGATCACTGAAAAGTTATGAAACTTGTGCAAGCAGGGTGACATGGCTAAGTTCCAGCCAAATCAATTACTTTTGTCACCCTAATTCGCTCTGTAGCCTTAAATGAACTTGTACTTTTCTTAATTTCCTGTACTACATTGTTGGGTTGTCCTACTATGAACTGTTAAATAACTGCTGTGTTCCTCATGTACATGAAATCATTGTTTCACTCATCCCCAGTGTCAGCACTCTCACTGGAGCACATTCAGATTTAATACATACATGCTTGTAAGGCTCTTTCAAATCCCTCAATGAATTAATAATAATGCTTGGTATTTACATGGGTCCTTTCACTCAAAATGCTTTATAATTTGACAAATGCTACTAAGCAATGTGACCCAGGTCACATAAAAAACTTTTTAACGAAGCCAAATGCACGTAACTCTTCTTTCAAACACTAGCCCAGACAGCTTGCATGGGAGAAACAGGACCAGTTGAATAGCCATGCTTGCCTGAGACAAAAGAGCCTTTTTCCAAATGTTCACTGTTTACTGAAGTAAGACAGAAGCAGGTTAAGTTACCCAGATGGCCCTTCTAAAAGCTGCAAAAGATCCTCCCATCAACCATTCACACAGGCTTTCCCTCTCCCAATGACTCAGAAGAGGCTACATAAAATTGAGTGAAAAGAAGTTCCTACACCTCTCAGCTTCATTTTCCTCCTGCTGTTCTGTTCCAGATCTCACTCCTAACCAGGTCAACTTGCTGCCAAGGCAACGGCCTGCTACGCCACTCACCAACAGAGGGGTATCCCTTTTCCTCGTGTGTGTGCAAGAAAGTCAGGGTGAAAACAACTGCCTGTTTCCAAAGCGATCCCTGCTCATGTCCTCAAGGTAGGACTCAGGGGTCTCATGCCCTGTGGGTTCCAGCAGGATGGCAGAGCTTTGTCTGGGAGACCAGGGGCTAAGGCTCTTCTGCCATGCCAACCCCCCAGCCAGGCTCTGTGCAGCTTGGGCAGCTCTGTTCGATAGCTGAGACCAGGCTATC